>VWPU01007779.1:0-143179 GCA_013398955.1 Callaeas wilsoni | reverse complement strand
GAGAGAGAGAGAGAGAGAGAGAGAAGAGACGCCCCTCTCGGGTTGTTTCCTCCTGGATTTGTGTCCAAAGTGGCACACAGGTGGCTGCCTCATGGCACTGCACACGTATTAGCTGTCGTCAGTGCTGTGGCAGCCCCGGGAGGCTCAAGGGTGGCTCCAGGTTTGGAGCAGAGCTGTCTGTGTGTCCCTGTGCTGGCACAGCGGTCGGGCTGCAGGGCTCCGGGGGCTTCAGCTCAGCTGCAGCAGCGAAGGTAATGCCCAGGCTGCGTCGAGTCTCCCAGGACAGAATGACTCTTCAGAAATGTTGTGACCAAAGTTGAGCTGAGAGAGTATTCGTCCCACGCTTTGTGCTGTGAGGCTTTGAGCCTGGTGTCTAGAAATAGACTTGCCATGGCAGGAAGGCAGGGGTGCAGGGTCCTTCCCTATGCAGGCACTGGGGAGGAGGGAGTCCTCTGCTAGGCACTCCACAGTATTTTAATTAGACCCCAATTAGCTTTTCTTCCCTACGCTGCGAAGGCTTGAATTTGTCCAGCCAGACAAATCGGATTTCTAAAATTTCTAAAATCATTTTCTAAAAATGGATGAAAATACTTAGGGAAAGGACTTCTGTCTGCTAGAAGACTAAAAGATGACTTTGTTTATCAAAGGGATGGGAGGTGAAGGAGCAACACAACTGATGAGTTCAAAATTAGAACTCATACAAATACTGTAAAAATCTTTCTGTTTTTCAGTAAATGGCAGGCAAATGATAGACAAAGACAATGCATTTAAAATTATTTTTAAATGAACATTTGTTTCTATGGTGCTAACAGATGTGACACCTAATGTCATTAGATAATTTGAAGCAAAGAGTAAAAGAACTTTTATGTGGGTAATGGGAAGAGTAACATTTGTGCTTTTTCCTACAAGGTCCTTAGTATTTTGCTTACTGGATTTTTTTAAAATATAATTTTCTTTTCTGTAATTAGGTCTTATGAACTCACCTTCTCACAGATGGGGGCTAGGAAGAAAATTCCCATGGGAAGAATTTGTTCCATAATTGTCAACATAATTGTTGGATTTTCTTCTGTGGTGTGTGGCTCTGAGCACTATCAGAGATAAGGCACCAGACAGTATCCAGATCCCTATGGTGGCTTTTATGAAATGTTATGTATTTCCATGATTTTTTACCTTTTTCACAATTAGCTGTGGCTAATATGGGGATTTGTGACTCTGGCCCCACTGCAGTTCACTTTGTGTCTGTGCCTGGCTGGACTGTTGCTTATAATCTTATAATGTGCTTAAAGACTAATTTGGAATGTCACATAATGTAAAGGTAGCTTTTTATTTAAGTCTGTGTCGCACCTGCAGTTTATGTAACTGTACTTGTAAAAGACTTTCATGGTTCCTTCAGGTTTCTAAGGGCAGCAAAAGTTTTCATTTTAAGTTAAAAATCCTTTCAGGCTTTAGGTTCTGGTTAGCTCTGCAGTCATTTCTGTCCCTGTGTCAGCTTTCATCCAGAAGCTGACATCTCTTTGAATGCTTGAGCTGATAGTTTTTAGATTCCTGGATCTGGTAGCTCGTTGGAGGCTGCATTAGTAGAAGCTACTTGTGTCCTGCTCTAAAGAGAACTTAATGAACTTTACAATCAGCTGAAGCTGTATTTGAGGTGTTTTGATGAGGATTTTTTAGTTGAAGTAAAACCAGAAAAAATGCAGCTTGTTTTAGAACCTGATGTGTCATTTTGTGTTTGACTCAAAACATACACTTTCATCATTTCCCAGAAATATTACTAGTCATATTTATAGCTGTGTTGATTTGGCACAGCCTGGGTTTTGGTAGCGGGGGAGGGCCACTGAAGTGGCTTCTGTGAGAAGCTGCTAGAAGCTTCCACCATGTCTGACAGAACCAATCTCTGATGGCTCTGGAGATGGACATGCTGCTGGCCCAATTAAAGAGGTTGGTAACGCCTCTGTGATGACATATTTAAGAAGAAAATCAAGACAGGAATGGACAGTTTTCTCCCAGGGGTGGTGAGGCTGCTGGGGCCATCTCGGCGCAGCCCGTGGCGAGCCTCGCCTGCCTGGCCGCCCCCAGCCAGCCGCGCTGCAGGCGGAAGGGCAGGGGTGGTGGTGGCGGTGGCTTCTCCTTCCGGGCACCCCGCATGAAGAGAGGTGTTAAATGGCACCAGCGGCCCAGCGCCCGTCACTGCCTGCTCGGTGGTGGCGGGGCCGCCTGGGCGGCAGTGGAAACATAGTGAGCAACTCTCCGGTGTGGAACGTAGGTGAGATCGACCTGTCAGTGCTGCGAGATCCTGCAGGAATCTTTTGAACTGGTGGAACCTGTTGGCAACGATACTTACGAGCAGCAGTTTTTCCTCTAGTCAGAGAAGAGGAGGAAGTGAGGACAGGTGAGGAAAAATAACATGGTCGCACCAAGGTCAGTGGAAAAAGAAGGGGAAGAGGTGCTCCAAGATTCTTCTGCAGGCTGTGGTGAGGACCACAGTGAAGCAGGCTGTCCCCCTGCAACCCATGAGTTCCACGGGAGATGCGGAAATCCACTTGCAGCCTGTGAGAAAAGTGGGTGGATGCTGGAAAAGCTGTGATCCTGTGAGAGACCCGAATAGAGAGAGAGGGCCCCTGCTTCCAAACTAGAGCAGCCTGTCCTTAGAGGACTGCACCCCATGGACGAGTGACCCACGCCACAGCAGTTTTGAAAAGACTGTCCGTGGGAGGGACTCACATTGCAACAGTTTTGGCAGGACTGCTGCTCGTGAGATTGGAGCTATGCTGGAGAAGTTCATGAAGAACTGTCTCTCGTGGGAGGGACCCCATGGCATAGCAGAGGAAAGACTCCTCTCCCTGAGCAAACAGAAGATCATCTCTGGTGACAAACTGGCCAAAACCCCACACCCTGTCTCCCTGTGCTGTCAGTGCGAAAGAGGGAGGGGTCGGAGGGGAAGAAGAAGGGTGTTTTAAAGGNTCATTATCCTCCTCTGACTCAGTTAATAATAAATTTACCTTATACCTTTATATTTGAACCTGTTTTGCCTTTGGAGTGTTTTCTTCCAGTCCTTATCTCAACTCATGAGCCCTTCGTTAATTTTTTTCCCTCTCCTCTGCCCAGCTGTAGGAGAAGAGGGTAAGTGAATGGCTTTCGTGGGTGCCTGGTGTTTGGCCAGTGTCGAATCACGACAATAACCAATCAAGAAAAAACAGTCAATCAATAAAGTGTGCTCAGCACCTTAAAAGATGAAGATGAAAACAGCAGAATCTTTAGCAATACAAAAATACCATGCACAACAGTTGGATCAAGTAATGTTCAGGAAAATAGTGCATTTCATGGACGACTGAGAGCCATTATAGTTGAATTAAAGCACAGTTTGCCTAGAACAAAACAAAGATTTCAGTAAAAACAGACCAGTGCTGAATCATACAGCATCCCCAGCAATTGCAGCAATGTTTTGCCTTTGAAAGAAAAAGTAAGCTCTCAGATTATAGTTTTCAAAAATGGAATTCATTGTAGGTAAGCAAAATACCTAGGAATGAGTAATTGGGATAAATGAGGGTAGATTTTTATAAAACTGGTATATAGTAAGGTGCTGGAAAGGGTGTGCATGTGCTTATGTTTCTATGTTTAGTTGTGTGTATTTGTTCATTTTCTAGAATACACAGGGTGTTGAGAAAAAACACTTTGAAACATAAAAACTAGAAACCAATGTTGCTAATTTTCTGTATTTAATATACAATACTTACTGCATTTGTATTCATTTTACATTTTTAGATAAAAGAAAAATATAGCTAGAAGGGTGAAGCAATTTTAAATACAAAACTAATTTTTTGCCTTTTTACTTTTCAGTAATTTGGGAACTAAAGAGAACTAGACATTGTGAAATTTTTTATTATATTGATTTTCATACTGAACCCTCAGCACCCAACAATAAATACACAACTTTGCTTTTCTTGCACTGCCAGCAGCAAAACGTTCAGTTCCAAAGGACTGTAATTCTGATATAATACATTATTGATAACTTTCTGTGTGCCTTAATTTAATTCTGCTGTATTGACACATTAGTTTTGCAGTCAACCATCTTTACAAACTTGTAAAAGCTAAAGAATATGTTAATACGGTAAGGTGCATGCTCCGATGAACTTCAATGCAGTCAACGTAAAGTAGCCCCAGCTGAGGGTGTTCTTAAAGCAGAAAGCCCCATAGGGTGAAATTTGGGACACAGAGCAGGCATGCAGTTAGATCAAAGGGCTTTGTTTGAAAGCTTGCAAAGGGAGCTCTAGAGTTTCCAAAGTGTCTGTGTTACTTCCCAGCCATTCTGTACAGCAGAAACATACTTTTCCCAATGTGTATATGGTAATCAGCAGCTGTGCAAGAAGAGGAGCGAGTCTGCAAGATTTCCTGTACAGCAATGGTGCAAGACTTATATATACCACAGTTCACATGCTGTAGCCCCTTGATGTCATACTGATGACTAAAAGGTAAACCAGTATATTTGAGTAACAATTCAAGAAATCGCTGTTACATTTTTCTGTACCTCTGCAGGTGATACTGTATTTCACACATAGGTGATTTTAATGCTGAATGCAAAGAATGTAAAGACCACTGACTAGTAACTATTAAGCACACAGAATAAAAAACAAAATGATGCACCTTTAAAAGAAACAGTAACACACGCACCTTTTCATGTTTGTACCCTGATTAAAAGAACATCATGAATTTCAAGTATGAAATGATACAGTGAAATCATGTCCTGTGAATAGGTATCAATGGTAGTCTAGGTAGTACAGTTTGCACTGTAGGTAACTTTCCATCTTGCAAAACAGAATCCTACTGCATATGTAGGTAAAGTGACCTGAAATGCTAAAACCTGACATGCCGACTGTTGCACTGGTAAATACTGTAGAAGTCAACAGGACCATGCTGATTTTCACCAGCTGAGTATATGCTCTACGGTGAATGAAGAAACATATTCCAAACTGCTTTGCCTGCTTTCCTTGAATTATCAAATCCTAGACAACTCCAGAGCAAATGCTATTTTATGAGAAAAAAGGTGAAAAAAGAGAGAGAGAAAAAAAAGCCAAACAGCATTAGAAGCTATTTTTTTTTTTTTTTTAAATTATACTAAGAAATGAAGGTACCAAGAGAGATTTTGATTTGCTAATGGATGTTGGTCTGGTGTTGTATCAATTAATAAAAGTTACTCTGGATGTGTCTCAGAAGCTGTCATCACTGTTCATAGTATTCTGTAAACCTGAAACCACAAGTTTAGTAACGCCTTTTGAGAACATAACTTATCTTGCAGATTCTTAAACCAGTATCTTGTAAGAGTTACAAACAGGCTTAACCTTATATGACTTCTGTTAACTTCAGTGGGATTTGTCACGTGTAAGGTAGGCACACATGGAGCAGTAAGAACTGAATCTTATTCTGATACATTTCTGTACCAGCATCCTGCTTTTCTCCACATATCTCAATGCCACTAAGAAGTGCAATTCTGACCTTTTGTATAAAAAAAGCAATGAATAGAAATTTTTAGAGAAATAATGTAACTAGAGTTAAGATTTTTATCACACATTACAATTTATATAATATTCTTGCTGATTTACTAAGCTTAAGTATCTTTATATAGACCTGAGCTGCCTGACACTGAAATTTGTAGACTTACAAGGCCAAATTCTTGGTGTAATTTAACTGTAGTCAGTGGAATTACAACAAGAGTAAATCATGCTAAGTGATTTTAAATACTTTGAATCTCCAATCCTATTTCATGCAATTGTCCAGGCACAAAAAAAACCCCAAAGCAAACCACCACCTAAATTTGCTGCCTTTTATGCTTTTGTTTAGGCAGCAATCTTAGTTCAAGCCCAGATGGGCAACTTTATCACTGCAGAAAACTTTCTTCAGTTACAAGATGCTGCACAATCTTGGCCCCTGGCTTAAGCATCTGGAATCAACAGATACCTGCTGGGCCTTCTACAAACTAAAGCCAAAGGCAGCCTATGTAATGTTTTCTAATTTTAGTTTTTCAGACAACATTCCCCCACTAAGTGTAAAATTAGCTCTACAATAACATTTCAAAGTAATCTGGTTATTCCTTTACCTATTAAAACAAACAAAAATGCTCTAAAGCATAAAAAATACTAAATCTGAACACATATACTACTCTAGTTGCAAAACTCAATGCACAGTATGAAGCTTATTTATGATTTTTTCAGACTGATCTATCTTCCTGCCTCTCTAAGAAGCTAGCTTCACTTCAACAACCAAAATGTATACTAAATGCAAATAAACAATAAAGCAGCAAGACTCAACACATTTTTTTTGCAACTACCCTTTCACAGGACTAATGTGTTTTCATATGAAATAATATACTAAATCATAATAGCAATAATTTAGATTAATGTCAAATAACTTGAAGATAAATGTGTCCACATTTTCAATAAACACAGACCCCATTTACTGGTGTCTTGGTGCCGTTATTAACCATGTGTCCTCACAACTACAGTCAGTTACTAAAGGAAAGCCTTCTTCTGCAAGTACTTTTCGTGAGCAACTCTCCTCACAGGAGTAAGCTCTCTCTGCTCTGTGGGACTGCTCAGCTGAGGTACAGTATTCGTGTCTTCACAGACTTAGGCTTTCAGACTGAAGAGTATCAAGCTAGTGAGGAAGTACAAATACACATTGTAACACAGAAAGTAGAAGACAGACATACGGACAAAAGCACCCTATGATGCCTTTGGGAGTTATAATATAAACATCATTTCCGAAGTATACCGTTCCAACTTGTAATATAGCATTTTGAGGGTCTAATTTCACTTTAACTAGAGCATTCAAAGACATTTTACTTTTAAAGCTGTTCAAAATAATGCAGCAAAATATTACATTAAAAATAAAATTCATGTGAGATTCAAGGGCAGATATAGACCACTTAAATGAATTGGAATGAAATGGACCATAAAGACATTAATCTGAATCCTTGTAAAGAACTTACAAGGAAATTAAAGACTGCGAGGAACGAATGAATTCGTTCATCTGTGGGCTTGGTTTCAGTGCCAAAATTATACAGCTTTGTGCAGAAAATAAATTCCATTGGAAAAATAAATGGCACCTTTATATTTTCCCTATCTTAAGTATTTTAAAATGAGTTTCTTGCCCTAGCAGAAGGGACTGCCTTGCCTGTGAATGGTGCCTGGCTAAGAGTCCTTGAGACTCTTTCAGTCCGTGTTTCAATTGGAACTGGCTCTCATTTCTTACCGAAAAGCACCATCATAATGTAAACTTCGTTTGCTCACATTGCTGTGACTCCAAATGGGTTGTGGGAAGGGAGTTCAATCTCCTGGCAAAGAGATTTTGAACATTGCGGAGAATGAGAGTGAGGTTTTAAACAGTGCTTAATGGAAGGCAGATGCCATGGATGTTGAATTCTATTTGTTGGAACTAATCAGAGAACTTCACTCTCATGACCAGTGACAGGACTTGAAGCTGAGTCAGGAGGTTTAGGCTGGATATCAGAAAAAGATCCTTTCACTGGGCACTGGAACAGGCTTCCCAGGGAAGTGGTCACAGCACCAAGCCTGTTTCAGACAGAGTTCAAGAGGTGTTTGGACAACACCCTTAGGCACATGGTGAAATTCTTGGAGTTGGACTCAATGATCCTGATAGGTCCCTTCCAACTCGACATATTCAATGATTCCCTTAATATTGAGCACCACAGAGTGATCAAAATTTTCAGACAGTGCTGGCCTTCTCTCTTTTTGAGATGGTAAACTATAGAGTAATGCTTTTCTTTTCAACTTACTATGCACAACAGAAAGGAGAGTGGCAGTGGTGGAGGTGAAATAAATCAAATAAAGACAAAACAAAGCTGGAACACCAAAAGGTTGCTAGACATCTAAGGAGAAAAAGCCTCTAATCTCATGATGCTGCAGTCCTTCTATCACGTTATGATAGGTAACTTCAGTTCAAAATGTGCATGGCAATCAATACTTTCACACAAGCACATCCCCCCTTGAGCTTACATAAGCCACCTTCTACAGCCTCACATCCATGAGCTTCTTGCCAGCATCCAACTTCTGATGTAAATTTTGTTGTAGGTGCAACCTATGGTTACAGCCACCTTTCTTAAAAGTGACTCCAAGATAAAGCCCCTGCAAGAAATCATGGCAGGTTTTGGTGTTGCTAGAAAAACACTACTTACTTAGCTAGGATGCTGCAGACTCAGGCTACATTTCAAACCCAGTTTGGTGGGTTTAAAATTTTCTATCACAGATGAAGGATGATTGTTTGAGATACACATCATCTACCTGGAACACAACATTTTGTCTTTTCCCACAGAATGTCCAGAATTCAGTGTCATCCCTTTTGTGTAGTGGGAGAGTTTTCTTGGGGGAGTTCTTTTATCACTGCTGTTTAAAATGAAAAAAGTAAGTCAACTGTCATAGAAACAGTAAACATACTGTCCCCTTTAGATCCAGGGAAGACTTTTCCTCAGGGGAATATTTTGACATTTAAAGTCTGTTTGTGCCTAGTACTTGTGGCAGGGCTCTGTAATTTAAACTGCCATAGCCAAAAGGGAAGGAATGAGCTTGATTACTTACATGAACACAACCTATCTTGAGAGCTGGGGACTGCTTCATAGTTGCTCCACCCCGTGCTGGGAGGAATCCTCTCCCTGGGAATAGTGATCTTGGGGAAGGCAAAGGGAAGGGGGGTAAGCAGTAGGAGGCTGGCATTGCTAGTTTTGTATCCATCAAAAGCTTCTGTATAACAGAAGCATGATTGTGTGTTCTTGTAAAAACGTGCATCACAGACAGTTGTTCAGAGATCTTCTGTACTTAGTAAATGATCTTCTGAATCCAAAGTTGTTTGGCTGATCAACTGAACATTACGTTCAATCTAATCTATTCTAGCTCACTGCTTTGCTTGAACCAAAAAGTGTGAAAGTAGCACACATTTTGTCATATTCTACTCTACTATTTCCCTGTTCTTTATGAGAAGCAAGGTAAAACTAGAGTACAGATCACTGGCTGGCCGAGACTGGAAGCTGCAGAGTCACAAGGCAGTAATTTAGCTCACAGCTACTTCAGTGGTAGTGGAAGCACCAGCAGGGTCAGACACAAATGATAGGTAGTTGTCACTGCAATGAGAGGAAGCAGGAAAAGTTGGAAAACTGCTGAGGAATAGACTCCTCAGGGCTTCCTTCCCAGTATCACAGAAGGATGAACTGGGATAAGGAAAGGACTGCTTGAGTGGCTGAGTGAGCTACCACTATATGTATTTAACAAGTGCCAGAGAACTACTGTGGAGAATTAGAGGTTTCCCATCCCCGGGACTGTGAAATTTGTCTGTGTGCCAAGCCTAGTTGCTCGTGCTTAATGGAAGGACCAAAAATAGCCACTCTGTGCCAACACTTACTCTGCCACCCATGCACATAGCCTGAACACAACAAAATGCCATGCAGGCCTCCTATTCTGCACTTTTGGAGGTGGCATAACAACAGCTAACAGTAGCTGTCCTGTTGGCAAAGCAGCTCAGAAAGCTAATTCCTACTCTACAACCTACGAAAAGTCTTTTCCCATGGCAGATGATTTTGCATTATTATTTACACTGGGTGTCAGACAGACTTGCTAAGCTCTCAGACTTGCTCCTGTAAGATGGTGAACCACCTGGACTGGTCCAGCAAAACTTGCATGTGGATAACCTTATGAAAATCCAAGTGTGCAAAACCGTGCCATTTTGGACGACCAAAGGATTTTCAATTTGCAGCAGGAGTCAACTTCTAATGCACAACACTGCACACTAATAGACGCTGTCAGTGGCTCTCCTGCAGCAGAGCTGTACATTCTCCAGTGTCTGCAGCTGAACCACAGGCGCTGTCTCTATGGACAGCTTAATCTGCTCTCAAGCTGTCTCATAAGACTTTTTTTTATATCTACCCAGAAAAAGCTCTAGCTTATGCAAAATTTAAAAAATAGAGCTGTTGCTATGCTGAAGAACTGCACTGGAACTCACGACTTGAGTTCGCGTAAGTAACTGGAACTAAAATCCTGTTTGAGTCTTGCTTTATCATCTTATGCTTATGAAAGTGAATGACAGAAGAAAACAAAACAACTGGAAAAAAGTCTTCCCCCATGTTTATATGTAACTTTTCCATGTAGTCAAACTCACTTGCCAACTCTCCTACTCTCTGCCCATTTTTTTTCCTTCCATCACATCACAATTCTCCTCCTTCATCTAACTACTCAAAATTGATCCTAGCATTAAAGAACTAGGGTTTTACTTTTTTTAAAAAAGGCTAAGAATTAGCATAACATGATGTACATGTGAAACACGGAATAAAATGAAGGGCTCCATATTGAACATTGATTTCAAACTCTTTAAGAGTAACTGTACAAAGGAATCTGTCAGTCTGTAAAAATTCCTTTTCCATTCAGTTGCAGAGACTGTCCTCTGTCTGGATTTAACATGAACATGTCAATGGGAGCAAGTATCCATGTAAACACTAGAAAATGTGTTTTTTTCAGGCATGTGGATGGGTTTAAGGTGCAGAAAGCTAATAGTGTGAATGTGAATTTGGCTTGCTCAAAACTGGACAGTGAGCCCGAGAGCTTTACAACACATCCTTGTAGACACCACAATAAATCACAAGTTTAACATGATGTGTTTTCCCATCTCCTTTCAAACAGTACAGGTTGCTTTAGTGCAAATGAACATTTAAGTGGTAGTTCGAATAAATTCATACTTGGATGCTTTTCTTCCATAAAACCCTATCAACTTTGCAATGTTAGTGAAAAAGTATCGGTTTCAATGCATATTTGTGCAAACAATACACATTGTTTGCATTTACATCTCTCACATTAAAAGTATATTCCTTTCCACTCATCCTGACAATATTTTCCAAAGAGTTCCTTAAAAATCTCCTTTTAAATCTTTACCACCAAGTGTCAGTTGTTTGTGGGCACTTTTTTTCTTTTTTCTTTTTTTTTTTTCCTTTTTTCAAAGAAGGCAGTATATTTTGTTTGATCCTTTCTGGAAACAAAAAATCTGCTCTACCACAATCACCAACAATCAAAATACTATAGCAGAAGTTCTTACTTTCTCTAGCCTTGCAAATGTCTCATTAACACTGGGCTGGATAAAACCCATCAATATATTCCAACACAGATTAAATATGTAATGTGGAGGGAAAAAGACCATATGGTTAAGGAGTTTTGATTAATCTTTGCTGTTTTGCACAGTCTTTCAATGAAGGCTGGAAAACTGAATATTGCAGAAGCTTCCACAGGACTTTTAAGTCAAATCCAATTTTCCACTAACTTTACGCACAGCAACCTTGGGTTTTTCTGCCCAGAAAGCAAAAGGCTCATATAAGAATGGTGCTGGTTAATTTTAGTTTCTGATGAGTATGTGAAGAACTAATGGTATCTACTTGGCCTCTAAAAATTACTTTTGAGAACAAGTTCCCACTTGATTCAATTCTGTTTGGATGCCTATCACTGAATTAAAAACATACACATCATTTTTCAGGAATACTTTTTAATGGAAAAATATGTGAGTCTCAAAATTTTGAGTGTTACAGCTAAAGTAATGATTTTCAGCTGGTTTCTCCAAGAGTCTGATGAGCCATTTTTCATATTATTTGTGCACTCTACTCTTAAGTGGCCTTATGGTTTTTATATTGTATATATATTGCTTATCAGTATGCAATACTCGCTAAGTTTCAAACTAAAGGGAAGAAACAACACTTGGCAAAAGTATATTTGTCAGTTCATATGTCCACATCTTTCTTCTTTAAATGGCCTAGTTAATTAAAATTGATGAGAAACCTTCTTTCTGTTTTACATAAATTATTGAGATTTGATGGTTACAGAGTCTAGTCCAGAAACCAGAATTATATTACAGCCATTATCTAATAATTTGCAAGACACAGATAGATAATAAAATAAACAGCTCACAAATAAAACCCTAATTTGGGTCGTACAGCCTGTTAGACTGTTAAAATTGTAGTCATGTTTTTGTACATCTGAACTGTACTTGCACAAAACAAAATGGATGTGAAAACAAAACCTGGAAGCTTAAACATATGAAATTCCATTTAATTTTCTAGAGATTGCTTCTGAATTTTTTCTTCATTGAAAGTATACTGTATAAAGTAACCTGTATACTCAAGGCTTAGTAATCAAAAGGAAGTAAAAGTGATAGCTTATTGATAGTCAGTTATTGAAGATTTCACCTCTCTGTGAAAGTAAAAATATATTTAAATTTTCCCCCACTAATGCAGTTTGGAAAAATGCTTTTCTAACATACTAATTTCAAGAAAATAATTTACACATTAAAAAAAGTGTGAAATCGTGTTAACATCAAAAAAAATCTTGATATTTAGAAGCAGTTTTGAAGCAATAAAATAAATATGTTAGGTTCCTAAGCTTGCAATCAATTCAAGCTTCAAGCATAAAACAACAAAATCACTCAAATAGCCTAGTATCTTCTAATTCACATTGTATATAAAAGTAAATCTATTCCTGAACCTACTGTATATGAAAAATACTAGCCAAGTGGTTCTATAAAACAGAGTTCTTAGAATAAACTTCCTCATTATTCAAATGTGTCTTATACATGGAACATAATTAATTTATGTGGCCTTTTAAACCAAACTCTGTGGTTTCTGATTCATGTATGTATTTGACAACTGATGTGTTCTCAGTTGTGAGTCAGGTAAGTGCTCCAAGTTTGCTGGCTAAAAGACCAAAACAGCATGTTTTCTCTTTATTTTCCGTATTAAAGTTGGTCTAATACCTAACAGCAGAAAGAATTATATGTATAATAAAACATGCTTCTCAAAGACAGTGAGTGAACCTGTGAAAAGCAGCAAGGCACAATATTTTCTTCTTAATCACTAAAACAACTACTGAGTATAAAAACAAAGTAAGAGTTATCAAGCTGGAAACCCTTCCCTATGCAGAAAACGTTCAAATGCTGCAATTTAGTAATTCCTTTCATTAAAAAGGCTCTGTACACATAGCACTAAATTTCATTTATTTGCAAACATGACGCCCTCATTTTTTGGTGTGTTTTAGGACAGAAACAATAGGAAAATATGCTCTATTATTGATCATTGTGGACTAATAGGCTGAAAAAAACCTGGAGTGTGGGCACAGCCTACACAGAAATATGCACAAATCCTATTTTTAGAATTTTACTAACCACACAGAAGGCAACACAGGGGTACATGAAACTAAGCCTAAGTAAGGAGGTGCACAAAGTTCTTGTCTCATCACTGGTTTAGGCTGTGGGACTAAAAGAAGCAACATTTAGTAATAGGAATGTAGGAGACATTGACACTGTGTACCTATGGAAAATTTGGAAGAATATTGCTGGAAATAGCACCTGTGAGCATCACTGAAACCTGTTTACATAAGGGAGCTGAAGGAGACGAATGGGAAGGCTGGTGTGAGCGTGGACAGGGGGAGGAGAAAAGGGCTGCACCAGATGGATTGCTATAGTTCAGCAATTCGCACTTCACTAGCTGGCTGTGGTGATTTTTTTCCTTGGCTATTGGGTCTGGTTTTTTCTGCAGAATTATGTAGTAGTGATTAAAAAATAAAGGTTGGTGGGAGACAGAAATTTCTCCTTTCATTACTTAGAACACCCTGTTCTCTGCTAAGAAGAGCACAGTGCCCGGCTGTGGGTGTTCTAGGAGCTATACTTAATACATCTTTTGTTATTCAGCATTTTTTAGCTGCTGTTGAACCACTCCTGTAGAAGAGAACACATACAGGCTTAGGTATCACTGAGAAGAATTGCACTCTGAAGTCTTATTTAAAGGTGTACAAAGAGTTTTCATCACAGCACTTTCTTTTTCACCTACACAATTCCGACATCCTACACATATGGCAGTAATGAGTAAAGGTACTAAAATATTAGAGCCATACCAGTAAAATAAGAAGAGCAAGGGCATGGGTTTGAGCACAGTCCCACAGCTGTCTGTGCTGTCTAATTATAAATATGATTCCTGGCATGGTGTTAGCCAACGACAGTGCTTTGCCCAGCCAGAGAACAGGCTTTCTCAGTTTACTAGTGTAAGTGAAGCCCGACATGGTTTGGCAGGGAAGACTGGAATATGATTAAGCCTATGGCATGTGAAATGGAATTTCTTCCTGAAGAGATTTGGAAAAGGAGGTAATTTGAAAAATTGTTGGTCCTTTGAATCCGGGCCCTTGCTACCACAAGGACCCCATCAGAGAAATATTTTCCCTAACCCTGCCAAGATAAAACTTAGATTTCTTGGTTTTGTTCCTGCCATTCCCACTGGAAAGATGTTCCAGAATGTGACCATTAATGCAGCCCTTTGCAAACTGTTCTCCTGAATACTCTCATTTATAACCTGATCCTACTATATTAGACAACATACAGCACCATGTTGCAGAAGCTCTGCTTCTGACTCCATAAGCCAGCCCTTGTTTTTCTCTGCTGCTTTCTTAGCTCTTTGATACTACGATTGGGAAATACTGCTCCAGTAGTTTAATTCCTTGTGATTTCCACATTCTCAATAGTTTTTGGGCCAACACTAACCTTTGGCTTAAAGTATTCTCTCCCCTTCTTTCTGTTTTTACCCTGATAATGTATCTACATTCAGCAATCACATTCTCTATTCTTTAGCTTTGCTAAGCTTAATAGAACAGATTCTTACATAGAACAGATGCACATTGCTATCTGAGAATTTTAAGCCTAATTTGGAAAGTATCATCTCCTCCTCTACATTTTCACCCTCTATTAGTTGGTGGAGAGCTCTGGGAGAGTTCTCTGAGCAGTTGCTGGGAAGCCACACTAGCTGAATGCCCTGATAAGGTATGTATGATAGATAGAGCTCAGTGCTAGGTAAAATGTGGAATGTTTTCAAAAGTGCTAAACTCCGTAGAAAACTTTTCTAATTGCTACTGTTCCAAGAGTGTCCTGACTTTTGGCTCTGTTTGTTGTTCTACTTAGTGTTTAAAAATTGTTAGCAAAAATTTCACTCTGGCCCATCCTTCTTTGTGAATGTTAAATATGATTCACACTTGGGTCCACTGACCCATAGAGGAATAGGGCTGGGACAACACCAGTGCAGTGGGTCTGCAGTTCCCCTTGGGTGTAGGAACAGAGAGAATGACAAAGGCAAGGCCAAGATTAGAAGGTTTGCTGCTGTGACAGCTCCCTGGCCTTCAGCTTGCTGCTCAGAGAGCTTCCGAAATTCTGATGTTATGCATCCGTGATATCTCTGCATGCAGATACCTCGTGCATGCTCTTGCCAGGCCTAATTTGCAACTTGCCTGTTCATGCTGGTTAAGTTTTGCATAGGCTCATTCTGGGCATAAAGAAAAGCACAGGCCACTGCATGCAAGCAAGCAAGTGGTCCTTTTAAAATGTGGCTTGTTTAAAGTAGACCTAATTTAGCCATATATCACACACATAAGTGTCTAATAGTAACAAAAAGCTTTATTCAGGAGACAGGTAAGATCCGCTTACTATCCTAGCAGTGGACCATAACCCAGACAGTGCAGATACCTGAAAGGGAGTTGACAGTGAAGTCTGCCACAGGAGCAAGAGACCTGCCCGTGAGATGGCTACAAATTCCCCTGTCACAACTGGAAAAGTTATATTGCCCAACTCACTGCTAAGGACCTGCTTCTGCCAAGCATGCCGTGGATGAGGATATAATGCTGGCTCACCACCTAGACAAGATGAAACAGAGACGAGGAAGAGAGAAGCCTAAGGGACTGTCACAGCAATAAGCAAATCTGGCTGCCTCACTTAGCATCAGTTATACTCATTGGACCAATATTTTCCCCCAAGTCATGTCCAGGTAAATGCACTGAAGTTATGCTAGGGAACAGCTTTTATGGATTTAAAATATTTCTTTTTCCCCAGTACAGTATTAAAAAAATAAAAGTTTCTTTTCAAAATACTGAAAAGATATTTGACTTAAGGTAAAAATATGAAATATAAAAATTTCAGGTAACATTTAAAATAACTGTGCTATAAAGACAAGTAAATTGCTTAGTTATTTTGACATTCAATAATGGCACATTAACCTTAGTGGAGAGGCATGTGCCAGTATTCCCACGTGGTGGTTTAGGAGAGAAGGTCATGCATTTCTGCATAGAAAACAAGCCTGCTTAGTAAATGACATGTGAGGGATTTTGAGCATTGATGTTCATGCACTTGTGATGCATTGGGGGGCGTTGCAGGTAAGGCAGCACAGTATACAGCCTGCAATGCAGCACAAATACTTCTCTGTGCTTGTTACAGGTATAGGATTCTCTGCTTCTGAACCGGAAATATTTTTTTCTATTTTTGTTTCTGGCTGACAATGAGAACAGGTTGAAGGTGAAAATCTGTATTGATTTTCATTGGCTCTGCTCATGTCTTTGAGCTGAACATCAGAAAATTATTTGGAATGAGATGAAGAAAATATGCTTGCAGCGGTTTCCAGGGGGGAATGATGGGTTAGACGATGGACTAGAATGTGTCTACATTTCAACACAAACGGACCATTTCGAAATTGAAACAGTAAGGACAGGACAGTTTTTTGAAACATGCACACAAACACAGCTAGATAATAACTCGTTTGTGTATGAAAAAACCTAAAAGCTGAGACATTTATTATGATCATCATCATCACTGTTATTTTTATAGAGCAATGAAACGATAAATTAATTAATCCAAGTTTTCAAGTGGGGAAGCACCTGCATATATGCTATGAATGAACAGTAGCTGGATGTATTAATGCATGTATCAGTTAACTGCAGGTTGCAGAGATCTGGTATTTCAATGCCACTCTTTAAATATCACAGAACAGTAATAATGAAGTACCAAATCATGCTTCAGCAGCTAGAGAGAGAGAGGGAGAGACTGCATCATGTTTTGGCAGTGACTTGATCATCAAACACTGGCAGCATTCAATATTAGAAGGATAAAATGGCAGCAAAACTGGTCAGCAGCTTCTCTTCGTCTGGAGTTTTCCCAGGTAGATAAAACAAAAACAAAACAAACATAAAGCTGCAACAGGAGCAGGTCAAAGCCCTGGCCCTTGCATTGCTCTGATAAAAGTAAACTAGATTGATTTCCATGGATAAGCACATCACAATCCCAAAATAAAAGATAAGTGCATAAAACCTCCAAATAATGATCTCGCTAGGACAGCTACGTGGTTTGTATGGGACAGTGGCCTTGTCAGCTACGTGTCTTGTTCATTTATCGTTCATCTTCAGTCAGCACTTATGATGCATTCACCTCACTGGAGTTTTGGCTGGATGACATGTGACAGTCCAGATTCTCCTTGAATTTCTCCAGATCATGGAAATATGGGTGAGAGAGGGCAACATATGCAGATATTCTCTTGGCTGGGTTGAACGCTAAGCATTTCTGAAAGTATGAAAAGAAGTTGGTTTTAACTAAAATGTACAGTTAACAGTGCTATCATTGCATACATACATTAATGCATACCACCTTCAGTTTACGATCAGTATGAGACACAACAGGGTCTCAGAAGGTGGTGCACAATGATCATCCATATTAAAAACAACCAGTGGGGTCACAGTATAAGAGTATGGCCACCTCAAAAATTACATGCTAGAAAATTCAAGTATTCACAGTTTATGACATCCCAGAACACAGGTTTTCTTGAATTCACATGCACAGGACAGCCCTCCTCTGCTTATGCTGTTTGTTCAGTTTCCCCCTCTTCATCCTAGTTGCATTCTGATGGCCCTCCTTCCAGATCTGTATCCCAGCCTTTGTCTGGCCAGCACTGAAATCTCTGCCCCAGCCTTGCATTTATACCTTGTTCTTTATGTCATTCACCTCCATGTATTATTCTTCCTACTGTCCTTGTCTAACAACTTCCTAGTCCTACTTTCTTTTCTTGTATCAGGACTTCTATCATTTAACTTCTGAAATTTAATTCAGTGACTTTCAGTTCTACTCCCCCTTTCATCTGTGGCTCCCAGTTATCATCTCTTTGCCTAGAAGGAAAAGGTTTCTTTCCTACCTCACCTTCTAGGCATAGATATTTATCTTCTTCGGCCCTCCCTCCCTCCCATCATGCCTCACACTCACTGAGCTCTCTGCCATATATTATTCCTTGTTGTTCCCAGAATCTAATTCTTTTTCCATGTCTAGCTTCCACTTCCAGGCTGTCTGTAAGCACAACAGGTTTTTCTCACAGCAGTATTTCTCCTTTGTCATTTCAAGTGTCCAGATGTAGCTGGGAGCTGCAGTCATGAGGACACTGGAGGATCGTCTGCTGTTGAGATAACCTTGGCTGGAGACAGCATTTCCTGGAGACACGCATCACGTCTTTCAAGAACTGCACTAAGCCCACTCTACCTAGCTCATATGAATCTTTAAAAGACTTCCATAGAACAAATTTAACTAGATTTCACCAAGCACAGCAAGAAGCAAACTGATGCAAGGTCATTCCTTGTATTCCATTTCAGGACTGAACCTCAGGACTGGGGTTTCTAATGTATCTATAAATAATGATGGAAATAGCTGTACCAGCCCCATTTTTTTGCTTCTGTTCAGCCTTGCCATTTGCAAGAGGCAGTAATTGGTGAATTTTAAGTGTCAAGTTTTCAGCATTCACTAGAAGGCATGTAGATGTAATCTGCCACTACAGCCTATTTCCTGCTTTATATTGAGTCCACTATACCACAAAAAATGGTAGATCCATTTTCGTACTCACATCAGGCCAATACTGTAGGAATGCGTGCACCAGTGGCACTACCGTGGTCAGTAATGAGGATCTAACCTAAGGTCTAACGACAGGCCAAAGAGACACGTCCCTGACCCAGCTTCCTAATCTTGAACTGTTCTCAGCTCTGACACCTCTTGAGCCAAAGGCAGTGTCTTTGTGCTGCTGCTTCACAGATTAACACAAACTGACATCTATTTTTGACCTTTTTTTTAGTAACTCCATTAAATGGAAACATCATTGTTTCTTGGCAAGTTGCATGCACAGTGGGAACTATCAGTCATGAGAGGTAGGGAACAACAAATAGAAACTCACAAGAAGCAAGTCTTTGCCTACTTCATCGATATCTGGTACAAATTTTTCAATCGGTTGTGCAGGTCTTGAAGTAAAAGCATTTCTTGGAAGGGCAACGTCATTAGGCCAGTCCTCTTCTTCTGGGAGTCCAATTACACTGCGAAATCAAAAACATAATGTTAGGTTTGAACATTTATGCAGTTTTCCCTTTACATTGATTACACTGAGTGGCAGTTTGTAAGTATTTTTGTTTAAATGAGCTTAAATATTTAATTGTACAGTAGTGCAATGATCTCTGCCAATAAAAGGTGATAAACATAGCTCCTCAATGTGCTTGGTAGAAATCATTTTGTGGGTAGCAAAATTTTCTGGCCTAAGTCTCAGTCTTCTGAGTCTTTTTGTTGAAAAAAGGCTGAGTGCTTTAGAAAAAAATTGCTTTGCTCTTGACTGGATGGTGCAACATATGTCACTCCGGGATGATTAAAAGCACTAAGTTTCAAAGGGGAATTGCATGCAAGGATCTTTTTTCACAAGAATAGGGACTGAGAGAAGAGTGTGGGTCAAGATGAGGGTAAGGCAATAAAAGGGATGTTTCATAATGCTTCAAAGCTATGTGCAGTAATTGTTCCCCAAATTTAAACAATTTATTTGCTTCACAATACAGGTTTTAAAGTCTCAATCTAGAAGTGGAAAAGCACTTGAGTGTCTTTGTGGTTTTGCTTTCAATTGTATTTTAGTTTTTCTTTACTCTTCAATAGAATACTTTAATTTCTTTAAATATTTTCTTTATTCTTTAAATTATAGAAGATATTTATACTTATTAAATAATCGTGCTGAAGTCTAAAACCCATATAAATTAAATAGTAGGTAAACCACCAATGATGAATCGGGTGTCACACATTTCACATTTCTGTCTGAGGCTAACATCTGTGGGGTCGAAAACCAGTTTCTGATGGAAATTCTGGAAAAGATCCTACATTACCTGTTTGGGTTTAGGGAAAATAAATTTATATACATCTATAAAAATAAATTTATGAAAATTTATAAAAATCGCGATTTTCCATGGCAACACCGGCAGGGTAAGACGAGGAAGGACAGAGAACCAGTGTGCCCGAACACTCGGGCCTGCCCAGGGCCAGTGCCACTAGGGAGCAGCATTGACCTTTTTTCTCCCCGCGCCGCTCGCAAGCCCGGCTGAGGCCGGGGCCAAGCGCACGGAGGTAAATCGTAGGTTACCTCAGCGAACGGAACGGAATTACCCCGCCTCCACCTCCACGGATTTTGGACTGTGTCCTCAAAATAACAGCATGCCTGGAAGGGCAAAGCAATTACAATCTCGGGACAATTAAATCCTGCTAAATCTGGACATATCACAGCTCTTGGGAAACGCTGAGTTGAATCTGTATGAAAAATCACCTTCGACATTTATCAGGTGCAGTGTGGGCACGGGGCAGCCCCCTTGGCCACGGCAGTCAAAGCCTTTTGATGAGAAACTTCAGGATCTGGTCCCACATTAAACGGAATACAAACAGCATCACAGATGGGAGAGTGAAGTATTTCAATTAACAATGACATTTAACCTGTCATTCAAAAGTCCCACTGTTTTTAACAATGGCACGGCAGAGCACGAACAGGGCAGAATAAGTGCAGGCACAGGCAAAGCTCATGACAAGAAAGCAGGAGGCAGCCTGTCACAAAGGGGTAGGCTGGACAAGACTGAGAGTGGAAAGGAGAGACATTTTTAGTTACACACACGTAGTACTCAAAACTGCTTAATAATCAATGTCTGAGTAGCTGCTCCCACTCTAATGGTCTGGGAGCATCACCATTTCAGTGACTAAGTTTGGGAGTATCTTGGATAAGTTTCACCTCCTGCCAAAGGTTCACGCCTGTTCTTGAGAAATGCTGAGTACTTTCCACTCCCATCGATCACAATGGGAGACAAGTCTGCTCAAAACATTGCAGTTTAGCCTGAAATCTGTGAGGATATGCCACATGCTGGTAGCGTCCCGGAAAAGCAGGAAAATGTTTCGGGCCATGTATGAGGGATTTACACACAGAGTGGAATTTTACTGAAACCAATCACAATGCACATGCAAAGTGAGGCAGACCACAGCCCCATTATCTGAAAGAATGCATCAGTGCAGATTGCACGAAAATCCTGAAACTTCCTTCTGTCCAAACTGATCTCCAGAATGAGTCACTACTGTAGAAAGAAACAACCCTCCTACAAGAAGAGCTATGCCTAACTGTAGGGGGTTCTCCAGCTGTGAAAATACAAAATAAACACTACTTGGCATAACTCCTCAGAACCCAAGACAGAAACTTTTCAACTATTTAAGAAGAACTGTACAGAAGAAGCAAACTCAAACTTTCTCTTTAAGTAGATGTGCAGTAAGGAATTTCTTCTAAATTCAGCATGGCATTTTCTTTTCTTAGCGAATTCTTTTCTGCACAGGTAATCTCAGCCCCTAGGGATGGAAAGATCCCCGCTGGAGGCTGCCACTAGCAGCTATGCATTTAATCCTAGCCCAGTTCATTTTCCCCTTAAATGTCACAAATGAAAAAAAAAACCACAGCTATGTCTTTTTTAATTGTAAAATATGTTGTATGTATCAAAGCTGCCTTCATTTAATAAAGCAGAATACTGTAGGACTAAAGTAGTAGTTTTGGCAGAAGAAGAAAAAGTACACTTTAAGGACTGATTTTTCTGGATTGGGCAGGAAGAGCTATTTAGCGCATGACAAATTAACCACACAAGTGAGTCACATACTCATGGTATGGTATGCAGGAAAGGGAAGTCAACTGTGTGAAATCAAGACCTGCAATTTAGGAACCCCACATTAAATAATGAAAATGCTTAGAAACAGATCTGATTTGAGAACTGGAAAAATGGTTAAACAGAGAAATACATTATTTGTTCAGTTTAAGCTTTTCTTAGAAATTTTACTATCTTCTCTTTGGAGTATCTTCGAGAAAATAACATTTTGGAATAATACTTCTCACTCTCTCTCTGTGCTATCTACTTCTTATGTCATCCAGATCCCTGGATCCCTGCAGCCCCTCCACACAGAAAGGGAAGACAGAGGTGCAAACAGGCATTCGTTCTCTGGATTGGTACTAGCTTTGTGTGGCTTTGTTTTCCTAACTACATGGTATGTACATCAGATCTTAAATTTACACGCCTCTTAAAAATACAAAAATGTTCCTTACTCTGAAGACCTTCTACAAGAAAAAGTAATATAAACCTACTTAATTATCATATTGGTAATTTCAATAACTTAATTTTGGACAAGAAATATTCTGCCTCAGACAGTTTAGAGCATACCCACCTCCTTAATGTATTTGACATAACTGAAAAACACAAACTCCTAGAATAGTAAAATGGTTTTAAAGTCAATTCATCTCTGAGAAAGCGCATTAAATTGCTGATATTCCCTCAGTTCTCACGGTTACCTTCCAGACCAAAATATGGACTGTTAAGAGGCTACCCAATATAATTTAAAAGCTAACGTATTTTTGGATGTTTGGAAGTCTTTTCTGCAAAGATGCTGTTAGTAATAATCTTAGAGATTTCAGCTTTTAATGTATTCTAATGTTTTCTGCACTGCACAACAAAAAAAATAAAACCTCTGTGTTTGTTTACATGAAGAGAATCTTTTGGACTTAACTGTTTATGAATATGTATGAATGGTACATGCACAGTATGTTTAAGCGACTTAAAAAGCCCAAACCCAGAAATCTCATAACTTCCTGATGACGGCTATCAGGTTTGCAGAACTATATTCCATGTTGCTTCCTCCTCCCATTCTGACACGGAATACACGGAAATATCATGTTGCATACAGTAGCAATAGGAAATGTGTTCTAGGAATACTTTGTTCTAGTCAGATTATTGCATAAAAATATGGCAATGAAATGTCATAGGGTTTCAATGTTAAACAGATACTGACATAAGGCAACTAGTTATTACTTACTCAAAGATTTTTCCTAGTTGATCAACATCTGAATTTCCACGGAAGAGTGGTCTGAAAAAATAAAAAAATGTTCTTAGGATGTGACTTGCTTTAATTAATGTAAATTTATATATGTCATTGACAGTTGCCAATGTAGGGTGAAATCGTGGGGGTTTTTTGAGACTTCGTATCTTCTGCTTCCATGCTTTATCCAGTCTGTGAGTGAACCTTTCAAGTTTCTACTACAACTGGTAACAAAAGGGGACAGATGACACACATTTTTGAATTTTGAATACGCTACTTTTGAAAATTTAATTGTGCCCTTTTGCATGAATGAAATAATTTCCCTTCAACTAATACTATGAATGATATCATTAACAAAATCATTTTCACTACAAAGAACACTAAAATAGCTGCTAAGAAGGACAAAAGCAGAGTGAATGTCATGCAATTCGTTAAAACGTAATAAAATTAGAGATTAATTATTATGAATAGAAATTCAAAATTAAATTTCCTGCATACGGTATATTGGAAATGTGCTCCTAGGTTTAAGGGGTCAAATAAATGACAATGGATTCATGAAGGTCTGTAAACAATGGGGTGTGAAACGGTACAGAATTTACCTTGAAGGAGAGGAATACTTCTGCTGCATAAATAAAGATACATTCAGGAAAGAAACAAATTGTTAGGCTGAATGTCCAAAGGCTTTAAAAAAAGAAAACAGTGACTAAAAATACTTTCAGACATGCTTTTTCTTTTCAAAGTGCAATTTAAAATATTTTCACTCATCACGTATAAAATGCTATCGCCCCACAGTGCCAATGTAAAATATGAAATTCTGATTTGTACGGCAGTATGGCTGTATTGCCAGCTTTGTGTTGAACTCCGTAAGGTGTGAACAACAGTGCAATTTTATGTTGAAACTCCCAAGATATTCCAACATTTTACTGACAGATGAGTAAGGATCCAGCCAAGAATGAGGGATCTGTGAAGATCAGGCCACAGATACTATGTACCATTTTGGTTCAACAAATGGTGGATTACTCCAAGAAACGCGACTCGCTCACACTGCAAACTGAGATAGCAACTTGGGTCCACTGATAGCCCTCTCTTCTGGATCTCGGCTCTCTAAGTACACTGTGTGTTGTAAACTCATGGTTCCAGTTTCTAGAATTGTTCAGCTTGACACAGCGACTTGACAAACAATGCATTATCCCATGCTTTCACCAGCAGCCTTTGGTTATGGACAAACACCCCTTCTCCTGCTTCTCTCTGCATACTCCTCTTCTGTCTGATACAAGTCCTTGACACCAGTGACAGCCAAAGGCATCATTTCACTGCTGCTTTTCATAGGAGAGGATCTCTCCCATCTAGACTGGAGAATAAGCAGTAGTCAGCTGTGGTCCTTCCCCTCTCACTGCCCATATGCAGGAGCAGGTGTAGGACCTGGATCTCCTTTTGCTAACCATGAGTTAATAATGAAAAATGGCACTTTCCATCTTGACACTCTGACAAAGGCAGCGGAACGCCACGTCACTGCGTGTCTTGCGAGTCCATTTCAAATACAGTAAGTAGACACAGCACTGTGATGTTTCTTAGGTAGACCTAACAATCTCTGCAGAAATCTGGGCCACCAAGAAAAAGCAGTGAACTGGCAAACATGCTGTTCTTTGATGAACTAAACACGCATTTTTCCTCCTTCTTGTGTGCTGCCATTCAGGTCGTGTCATATCAACTTATACTCCAAACTTCTTTGTAGAGGGACATTGAGAGAACAATTTAATCAAATCTGATTTGAAGCCATCTGACATGAAATTTGACCTGATGGGGTAAAATGTGTAGCCTGTTACTTGTCCATAAAGGGCTTTATTTATTTTGATTCTGAATACATCATAAATAATGGGATGTTTTGCTTCCCAGATATTCATGGTATTTACTAACTGTAGCCACTTTGACAAGAACCATTTCAACTCATACTTTGGGATTTCTGGGTTTTTTTTAAGCTTTAAGGTATATAGCAACACTGGCTTCTAAAAAACCCCAAAGCTTAACCCACTTAGACAGGAGCATCTACTTCTAAGTTTTGAGCCTGATTTTCAAAACATTCAATAGCTACAATCCTAGCATTGCTTGTGGCAGCAGAAACACTCTGTATCTTCCAAAGTCAAGCAAATTACAACCTAAGACAGTTTTTTTGAACTACTGCTTGAAATTATTAACATACAGTTACTTTGAATACTTAATTTTTGCTCCAGTATTAGCTTATTGGGGCCCTTTAAACTAACAAAATCTACACATTCAAACAATCATATCTATGCAAATGGAAAGCTGATTTAATGTTTTAAAATGTATGCTGAACCTTGCATTAATGTGAAAGCCTGGCAAAGGCAGCCTTGTTCGCAAATCACCTTAGGCAGTGTCATGCCAAAACAAGTACAATTCTTGGGATTTTTAAGGCAGGTTTTTCCCATCATTGCTGCTGTCTCAAATTCACTAAGGGCTGAAGCAAGAATTTAAATTCTTTTGAAAGTATAATTATACAAGGTGACCTTCCAACATACTTTGGTATTTCATCATAATGAAGTGTTATTAGTTAATCTTTCAGCCTCCTATCCGTGCCACCATCATGACTACAACAGGATGCCAACTCTAGCTTAGGCATCACTAATATAATGAAATTTATCTCACGAAGTTTGGCTAGAGGTTCAATGTGGAATATTGGATGGATGATTGGGGAAACAGATTCACCTAATCAGCAGCTGTATGCAATTCTCATTTCACATTTTGGCACTAGTTAGTCTTTTGTAATGACTTGACAGCTCTGCAAGTCCAGTACACATAAAAACTTTCACCTCAAGACAATTTTTTAAAGATTCTTAAAGGTGAACATCAGCTCTCCCACCACCTTTGAACTGAGAACATACTCAGCAGTCACAGAAAAGTAAAATTTCACCTTTGTTCTTGGTATCTTTCACTTGACTCATACACCCACTCACTCCCTGAGGTTTATTTATGCAAGCTTGATCCAGAAGTCCTTTCTTGAGCATATGTTCTCCTCTCTGTGATCATAATCTCTGTAAGACTAGTTAAAATCTGGAGCCTGATTTTGCAGAATTCCTTTTTTTTTTTTTTCAGGAAAGGCATAGAGCTGGGTTTGCGTCCTGTGGCAGAGGATGTGAGTCCGTCCTCTGGCTTCAAAAACCACCTAAAATCTCTGAGTACATGTATCTCAGGAAAGAGGGACATTCCCATGGATGAAAAAGCTATCCATGGGGATATATTTGCCTTTTGTGTGGTTCCTCAATCCTCTCAAACATCCCTGACTTTGCTTGCTATAAAATCCATGCTCTGAAGGCTCCAACACCATTGCTGTTACTGAACACACACTAAGTAGGGAAGAAGATGGGACAGAAAGATTTGGAGTGCATCTATGACATTTAATTTCCCTGTTTGCTCAAGAAGTCTCAGATGGTTCCCATTTTTGTTGGTTGCTTCTTTGATTTGTCAGGGCAACAGAATGAGGAAAACGTTACAGGGAATATGCAAGTGTCCATCTTGTTTGACTGCTCCTTCTCTTGGCCTTGGAGCTAGGCCATTATCCACTGCCTCTGGAATGATGCCCACTGTATGGAAGAAAGGCCTTTTCGTGTCTAGTGCAGGACCAGAATGCCCTTAGCCTACAGATACAAAGATATGATGGAGGCATCGTATTACTCACCCTGTCCTGCTAAAGTAAACCCCTCCTGAGCCAATAAGCAAGTACCTTAGTTCCTGAGGTACAAAATGTGCAGCTGCACAATTAAATGGATATTAGCTATGAGTCTGCACGGTGAAAGCAGAAGCACAGGAACACCCTCTGAACATAAAGAAACAGTTTTTTACTTTGGGGGTGACTGAGCACTGGCTCGAAGAGGTGGTGGAACCTCCCACCTTGGAGATATTCAAAAGCCATCCAGAGATGGTCCTGGGCAACCAGTTCTAGGTGGTCCTGCCTGGGCTTGGACCAGGTGATACCCAGAGGTCCTTCCAATCTCAGCCATTCTGTGATTCTGTGATAGTACAGAACTAAAAGTAAGGATCACAATGTAAGGTTGGAATGGAAAACCTCACAAATCCTGAAATGTTACCATCTGCTTATAGTTTAAAAGGGCTTGCACCACTAGTTTTCTGGCCAAAAGGCTCTCATGCTTATATATAGCTGAACAAACTAGATTTAACCATTTACCAACTTTAGGCTCTTTTTCTCTTGTCCATGCCTTAGCTCATGCTTTTGCTCATGCTCATGTCAAGTTTCACCTTCACTGAGTATTCTTTCCATCTGAACTGGATATTAGTGTCTGAAAAGTTGAGTACTTTATTTTATAGACATTGTGTTTCTTGTCTGTACTACTCAGCAAAAACTGAGATATAAACATTTCCTAAGCAAGTCTCCATGAAAGAATTTTCCCTGGTGCAACTCTGTGGACATGCCAAAGCGATTTTTAAAGTATTGTATACAGTGACAATGCAATGACACCCAAGAGATAAATGAGTTTTAAGGAGTAAACTGGCCACATTACTTCTAGATTTTACTTTCAGTCTTTGGTGTATAAAGCAAAGAGAATCTAAAGCTTTTCATAAGGCAAGTTAGAATTTTCATGAAGATTGGAATTAAAGATACTAATAAGCACTGTTCTAGTCAAACTGTAAGACTGACAGAAGGAAAAAAACTCATAAAACCACATGCATTGCAGCACAGGAAAAGACTTCTGCAGACTTCTTGACAGCAACTAACATTTTTAACTAATTAGTAACATTCTGATTGGAAACTATCTTTCAATTTCTGACATTGGTAAAATGGACACATGGAAGAAAGGTCACGTGAAGAAAGACTGTATTGAAGAGTGAAAAAAAGATAAGAAATTCACTTTCTAACCAAAATATATTACTGTGCTCTCATGACAGTTCTGGAGTTGCCAATCCAAGTGCTTCCAAAGCTAGACAAGCCTAGTATCTTCCCAGATATGTGAGAAATAACTTCCAAAATAACTACCTAGATTCTTTCTGCTAGTCCATTTGCTCATTGTGGTGACAACAGCAGTTAGGAATTCCATTCCCTTCCTTGTTATCACAGAAAAATGATAAGGATAATCTCTTAATTACTAACTTGAATATATACAATATTCTTAGTGAAAAGCCTTTATATTGGTGATCCATATGTACTCAGGGAAGTCCTACAAGAACTCCCTAAAATGAGACAAACATCATGGGTGGGAAGGGTACAACTTGATTTTTGGGCAAGTGGGGCTTAGACACTCTGGTTGAGAAGATGCTGAGAAGTTGTTTTGGTAGCTGCAGCTCTGAAGGCATTATATAAAATGAGGGAAGTTTTGAAAGTCCATGATTATTTGACATAGTGAATAAAAAAATGTAAAGAGAAATGGTATAGCAATGGAAGTTGTACATGAGTTTTTAGACTCTGATAGTGTTGTAGCAGTTAAATCTAGGAGTTTGTATGTCTGCGTGTATAAGAGTAACAAAGTGATGGTGAAGAAACTAAAATAGCTAAAGCCAAGTAACATTTGCCAAGGAATCATGCCATGGGAAACCTGCCAAACTATATAGTCAGAGATGTATTAAAAGGATGGGCTGGGTTTTTTTCTTTTCATATTACAAAATGTGAATAGCTGGTAAATAATTTTGTCAGATTCTTAGTTACTTGTTATGAAGAAAATATTTTCATTTTAAGAATTAAAACCAAACATGACCTAAAACTGAAATTATGAGATGACTAGAAATAACACGATCTGGACTGTCCTGTGGAAACCTTTATTCAGAGGGATTATTCCTGAGCTGATTCCTAGCCACTCTTGTTGCTACCACTGTTTCTCTTTGACAAATTGCCTGGACAAGTCTGTACTACAGGTATGAAAAGAGAAAGTAAAGCAAGAAAAAAAATGTATCACCTTTTAAAGATGAAGATCATTGGCCTTTCTGGTATGTAAGATGACTAAGGTACAATATAAAACTTTAATCTGAAAACAGGCTATGCTGACCACATGTCACACTCTGGACAGTTACCCACTTCCAGTCACAAGTGACTTGCCTCAGCTGTTGTGTAATTCAGAGTTCTCATTTTAAGTGTAACATTTTCTTGTACTTCTCTCTCTCCTTTCCCTTTAATAGTATCTCTGTGTGGGTGGGTGCCAGACACTTCATAGGAATAAGTTACTTCATGTAGAGGTTATTATACTTGATCATAAATTGCTCAAAACTTTTACGAAACTTATCTTGTCTCCTCCAATATGTAAGAAGAAAGATGACATAGATAAACATTACGACTGAGGAAATACTCTTCAGCTAAAATCTGACAGAAACCAGATCAGCCATCTTGAGTTTCTCATCTTAGTCTTTAAAAGCTCAATTTCTTTCATTCAAAAATCTATCATTCTTCAAGTATGATGGTACCACAATCATGAATAAGAGCTCTAAGATGGGGCTATGTTAGTATGGAACTATTATTAGAACCAGATCTAACGCATCAAAACCTGCAACAATTATTTTCTCTGGAGTTCCTCATGTCACCCAGGAGACAGAAGCAGATAAAAAAAGAGGTAGTTTTGCAAACTTCCAGTTCTGTAGTGTGTTGAATTTGCTCTCCATTGCTATTCAAAATGAAGTAAATTAATTCTAGAAATAAAGATAATATTCTGACCCTCAAAGGCACATATGGTCTAATTCATAAGAAACACACAGGATTTCTTTCTTGAACTGAGGAAAAAAAGCTTTCAGAGCTAGGTGCAGATACAAGCCAACAAGGAAAGACTCAATTTCAGATGTTCCCTTTGCATGTGTAACTGAAAGGGAAATGTTAGTAAAAGGGAAACCAAACACAGGCACCGTGCACAGCTTTATGACCAAAGCAGGGCCAGCCTACTGTGTGGAGTAAAGCTGATCCAATATACCTAATGATCTCTGTAAGTAAGAGAAAATATAACCATCTTCAATGCTTCCTTAAGAACTGGTAAAGGAAGATATTTTTATGGGTGCTTAAAATTTCCTTGACACCTTTCATGTAAGCGTAGTCCCAGGTGGCCTTGGAGCAGAATCATGGGCTTTGTCCCCCACCACTGACATAAAAGGGAGCTTTACCACAGACATCAATGACCCCAGGTTCAAGACAATTGAGATCTGGTTTCAAACCTCTTTTAAGAAAAATATCATACTTCAAGAGAAGGATACATACGTTATATATATGTGTATACATATATATATATACCCACATATATAAAGTTCCCAAAAGTAAGTTAAGTACAGATATAATCTTTGACAAGAATATGCTGTAACATAGGCAGATCTCATCTGTTCCTGGGCAGAACTGCTTCAGAATTCATCACTGAACATTATTTTTTGAAATAGAAGAGCCTTGATAGGTTGAGTGTCCTTCACTTAACTCTCTCAGCACACACGTCACAGTTCTCTTATCTGTGGACATTTGTTCCTCCACAAGATTTCTACGTTTATTTCACTAGGGCTTTAAGGGTTATTATCACAGCTCAGGACGCACGATGTAATAGTGGCACCTGGAAAACTGTTGCAACATTTGAAGCAAATTCTGTAAATACATGCACAACTGACCTTGGAAAAAGGGAAGAGGAAAAAAAGTGTGGTCTCTGCTCAGTGTGGAAAAAGAAGCATTCCTTTTGTTTGTACTGACAGTTCTACCAGCAATATGATTGAACTGTCTGTGTGTTAAACAGCCATCCCGTCACTGTGAACAGTTAAATTACATCTACTTGTCCATCAGCAGTTTGAAATTTAAGGACGTAACTAAACTGCAGGCTTCTGCCTTTTGAAAGCAGCCTGAAAGAAATACTGATATGACACATACAATATGGTTACGGTCTTCCCTCAATCACTTATTTAGTTTGATGCATTCTCTTCTCTCTCACGGATTTATTTCATATTCCCTTTTTAAATGTGCATTTTTAAAAACTGTCACATGACTTTGCCCTTCTTGTGCAACTCAGTTGTGGAGTTTGAAGGCAGTAATTGAAGCACGGATTAGATAAAGGCTGTATTATGTGGAAGGGTAGGAGCCAAGAGCGATCCTCACTCTCCTGCTCACTCAAACCATTTGCAATGGTGTAAATGAGTGTGCAGGACACTGTGCAGGCAGCGTGTGTGTGTCTGTGCAGAGCTTCTCATGCCTGCGAACAATTTTGCCCATATTTTCCTTGAACAGATCCATATCCTCCCTCCAGAGCATGTCAGAGCTGTTTTTCACTACTTCTTTCATTTAACTCATGATTTACTCCTCACTTAAAAGTCTAGCAGACAGCACTCCAAAATGACACATTTTAGCCAGAATACAAAGATGCTTTTTAATGCTGTATTTTAAAGAAATGGCTTTAGAACATCTGTATCACAGTAAAAGACCAACCTTCAAGGTAAGCAAGAGGAGTTTCAGTCTGTTCCTAGTCTTTATCAATTATGTAAATGAAATGAAAGCAGTCTTCTACGTGAAGTATCTACTCCTTTATCCTGTATGAAATTTCACTGTGAAAATCTTTTCAAATCACAGTTTTCAGAGATACAGAATTAATTTTTTTGTAGTTCCACAATTTTTCTTGCATTGCCAAGATGACTTCAAGAAAGCTCATCAGTTGACATTTACCATATTTACTGGTGTCAAAACCTCTTTAAAAATGGACTTGCTCAAGAGTGCCTCTAATACTGGACTAATTTTAATTAAGGGGATGGTTACAGAACAGGTTTTAAAGTCTGAGGCCCTCTGATTAAAACTGAATAATGTTCCACAAACTGGATATGTTTTCAATCAGGTTGCTTTTACATTACAGCTTTAGGCTAAAAGGTTTTGTGCCATTAGGACGACTTCTCTTGGAATAAATTCTTTTAAACCAAATGTCTAACCTTATTATCATTCTTGTATCAAGCGAAAGACTATGCACACATAACTATTGCCCAAAGGAAACTAACTCTTACCTACCTGTGATTCTTCCTTATCAAAGGGAGAAGAAAGTTATGGAACACTGGTTCATTGGATCTCCCCAAAGATACTGAGTAAATTAACATCCAAGTGTGTGTTCCCGGGTTTTCTTGGGCTTTACCTCTTAGTAATGCTAAGCAAGGAGCTTTACAGACGAAAGTATACTCTATGGATAAAAGAGCTTATACTCTAAATACTTAATACAAAATAATGTGAAAGGATAATGTCATAAATGGTGATTTATTTTCATCATTATGAGTAACATAGAAAATGGTACATCTATTTGACTAAATTACTAGTCTAACTTTAAAAAAACCCAACCAACAGACTCTAGAACTGGGAAGAGTAAGGCAAAAAAGCAAGTATCTGATTCTAAAAGCATCAGAAAAATTCTGTAAGTCAATCTTTTCTGTCAGCTGCAGTAGTATAGTGACAGAGTGACAATGAGGTAATGGAGGCTGCACATGGGCACTCTGTGAGACTTCAGAAAAGGGAGCTTCAAGAGATGTCAAAATCCCATGCTTGAAGGGAAACAGAGGATTCGAAGATGTTCTCACAATCCAGAACATAAAATTCTAAATACAGAATGAAATGTAAGGAAAAGTGGGTTTTTTTTCCCCTTCTGGGTAAACATTAAAGGCTAAGAGAGAGAATCCTTGGGTTTTCTCTCCATCTGGGCTTCAGCTGCTCCTGTGTGGTGTCAAGTACACATTTTGATCTGTGATCACTTTATCTGCCCCCATACTAAGTGTTAATGGTGCCTGTTGCTCTAAGCCTCTCTAAATTTTCAGATAAACCTGAAACATCAGAACTGTGCCCACCCACAACTATGTCTCATCACCTTCAGATGTAATAAAACACTCTTGGTCAGCAAAAAAATCTGTAAGTGGATTACAACCCTTCAGACAAGAAAGGCAGAGAAAACATCTCAGTACTAAATGGCAAACTGTTATGTGAGCAGAGCTTAAATTTCAATTTCAACCTTTTTCTCCAGCTGCTGAGTCTGAGTGTCAAAAGACATGAAAGTGGATTAGAAGAATGATGTGAAGAAAATACTTTAATTTTTAGCAGCTGTGCTGGCTTACAGTGAATTAATAAACACCTGCAGAAAAGCTTGAGATAAGCATTTAAGGTAGAAAGTTATGTACAGCAACCATGCAAGGAAAACTGCTACAATTTTCAACGTCCAGTTAAACTAGATACAACTTTGCCCTAAGCAATACTTTGTCCCATGCAATACACTCTACTCAGGCCAGAGAAGCTGTGAGATTTACATGCACTGGCCCATGACAGTGCATAGTAATCTGAGTTCACCTATTAGGAGCTCCCTGGTTAGTTATCCTGTTCCGCTTTTAGCGATTTCACATAAAATCTTTTTTCCCACTTGAATCCTGACCAAAAGAGAGAGCAAGTTAATTTTTATATTAAAGAGAAAACCAAAAACCTAACTTCCAGGTGATGACACTGCTCAGATGCCAGCCTCCCCTGCGCAACTGCAGCACATTTTGTGCTATAGATTTGTGTGTTACAAGGCTCCTCAAATTATTTTTGCAACAATTTTTATGCTATTATCTCTGCTTTGCCATTACTGAACCATAATCCTTTCGTGTTGTCTGTGGCAAAACTCTATTGGTTTTTGACATAATTTTAACAGGAAGAGCACACAACTCTGTCTTGACAAAATGAGCATTTCCTCAGTCTCTGAAATACTGAGCACATGTAGCTCCTTGAATCACCCCATATCTTGAACTTTTCTGTCCCCACATCACCACAGTGTTCACCACCTTCATGTCCACTACAAGGAGTTCCTCAAGATCCAGATGGAGATGGCTGTCATTTCTTAAAAAAACCCAACCTAATTTATTCAGAATTAAAGAAAAAACCAGAATCCTCTTCTGGACTAAGTGAATAATCAGGTAAAAGCCTCTTCCCGTGGTAAGCCATTTTATGCCTTGCTTTTCATACAGTTGTGGCTGGCACGTTTGCCAAAAATAGAGAGTTTGCTAAAAAGTCTGGGCCCTCCTTTAACTCTGCTCGCACTTTCCAGCAAAATGCCCTCAAAATCAAACTCTTAAAAGATCTAGGAGATGAGCAACACCTACCGCTCCTTTTGCAATTACTTCTCAGGAATGGAAAAATGATTCCAAGGCAGGAGAGAAGCAAGCAAGCCTGTTTCTGTGCTCGAGTGGGTAGGATACCCACCTAGAATACAGTTCTGACTCTGTCATGTACTCTTACATTGCTAATGGTCTGATGAGATCTAGGTTTAACTGACTATCTTCATTCTTAGAGTGGCAGAGTATCACTGCCAAACAGGTTTAATTTAACAGCTACAGACAGAAACATTACAGAAAGATCTCCTGCTATGTATACTTCTTTAGATGCTGAAAGCTTGCTCCCAAATTATTTGGACATAAAGAGCACTTAAAAAATTATTCAATTGTACAGAACAGTGTGTATGCTGTACTGACATAATCATAAAACCTCTTTCGTGGACATAATCTAATAAAAAAGATCTGATAATTCAATGTAGTTGGTGAAATTCTGGATTATATAGCTCACTGAGTCATGTACCTTTAGGTAACTGATTCAGACTCAGTGAAAATCAATAGTAACTGAATCTTCATGCCAATTTACTCCAGCTCAGTTGAATAAATGAGTGGAAATGAAGTAATCTCTTGGACAAAATTCGTATTTGACAAATGTCTATATTCCAAAAGCACTTACTACTGGCAAACTTAGATATGTTAGGAGAGAAGCTACGAATATGGAGAATATTTAAGTAAAAGAAGAAATACTTTCTCGGAGTTTGTCTTAAGAGTTGCATCTGGACAGAACACATTCAGCGCATCTATAAAAGGAAAGCAGAGAAAATTATATATGAGTTTCTGGAAGATGTCACATGGTTTGACCATGCCAGACAGACAGTTCCTAAAAGACTGCAAAACGAAGCATGCCACAAGCCCAAGGGAACAGCCAGGCAGGTCACATGCTGACACCTAGAGCTTGTCAAATCCTGGCTCTGTCTCTAGCAGTCAGCATACTGTGGTGGCTGTGTCTCACATGGACTCATTCGTACAGGGCCAGCAGGTCAGGCAGAGCAAGCAAGCAAATACAATGGCAGTGCCACAGGCCTTGCGCAAACAAAAATTAGAAGCAAGGCAACGACACGTGCTTTCATATCACAAGGCAAACTATGGCTTTGAAGGAAGAAGGGACAGGAATTGCTGTGACTTGGTGTGAGCTGTGTCCTGCCAACACTGGGCCCCTGATGGGTAAGGCAGCTGCAGCTACACGTGGGTAACACGTGCTGCTCTCTGTCAGGCAGCACATACATGCAAGAGAGGCTGTGGCCACCTCCCTTCCTCACCAAGTTAGGACTCCATCTAGGTCTTTGACATCTGCAACTACAGACAATGCACAAACTCCTAGATCAGCTGTCAAGTTCTCTGCAGTGGTCTGAACCCTGCAATGTAGGTAGGCTTTTCCACAGAGGCAGTGGGGAGCTGCCTTTGGGCACCATGATTCCCTTGGAGAAATTGCTTTCCAGAAGTCTAAGTATCAAACTTCTTGCTTTCCCATTGACATTTTAAGGTGTCCTCTCACAGCCAATTATTTACTTGGTACAAAATAGTACAGCGTCTCAGAAAGTTATGTTTTGCTCTGCTATCCTTAGCTGTTTTTAAACTCCAGAGATTGTCTGTTCCTTTAGGCCTGTTTTCCACTTCTGTTATGCACATTTATGGGGTTTTCTTAGATGAAAAGAACATCTAACAGCCTTGGTGACCAATACGTATGGAGAAGTGCTAGTCTGAAGCTGTTGAAAAACACAAATATGAGACAGATTTGTCCTGTATACTTCTCAACTAGTACATATTGTCTTTATGACTGACCAATGGTAGCTAATTATTAGACTTCTTTTCTGGACAATCAAACAAAGAAAATTCAGTAAGGGCTGCCCAGACCAAAATGTCTGACTAGACACTCAATTTGGAAAAAAACCTCCCACGCTTGGGAGCTCAGCAACCTGAATCACAGTTAAAGTCTAGTCTTTTTCCCCTCTCTCCAGAGTGCACCAGTGTCCCGGAAAGGATCCCAGGAATTTAAATACCATTTTGTAGCCATTTTCCTATGAAAGAGAAAAGTAAATAAAAACAATGTTTAGTTGTATTACGAGTCAAACAAAAGTACACAGAGATTCCCCTGGCCAAACTCTAGGCAAAAAGCAAAGTCTCTCCCAGCCAAGTTCCTGCAGAGGGAAGCTGTGTGAAAGAGCCAGGAGACCCTTTCAAATGGAAAGTCTTTGGGCAGTGTACAGCTATCCCTCTTCAGGCTAGAGAGCAAGGGGCACGGATGACATTGCTCTGCTTTTCTCTTGTTCTCTGGCTGGTGGAGTGACTGCTAAAAACAATCTGCAGCTGGGGATCCCACCAAAGCAGCCCTCAGGCTCCTCTGGCTTATCGAAGGTATGAACTCATGTTTGAGATGCTCCAGAAGACACAAAGCTGCTGCACCTTCACAGCAACTGGCCAGCAGCTGTGCCCAGCACAGCTCAGATCCAGATGTTTCTGCTGCCAGCTGCATTTCCAAATATCCATTGCAAATGCTACGATGTTAAATTGCAGGATTTATAAATATCTACATCATGACTGACATGTTGTGGTCTTTCTTTAACCACGAGCTCTTTTCTTCTGACCTCTGGCCAGACTAATTCAGATTGTCACAGACTGGAATATTGCACCTCTAAGGAATGCACAGATTTTTAAGGACTATGTGTTCAGAGGGATTTCAGACTAGTACTGTGCCACCTGCAATGAAGAAGCTACGGGAAGCTCTCCAGGAGGAGATCTCTCTTGTGAGCTCCCATCTGGGCTTGAGCTGTGTGCAGTCACTGGCCGCCAGCCCGGAGCCACCTGGTCCCAGTCCCTTGGCCACTGCCTTGCCTGACACGACCCCACACCTGAACCTAACAGTCAAATTAAACTTGGTTGGCTAACATCATTTCTGTGGGGCTTTGTATCACTGCTTTGGGGTTCCCTTCTGGGTTTTTGTCATGGGTAGCGGCAGTTTTTGTTTTCTATGGTTTATCAACGGTTTCCCTTACCAACAGATCTATTCCTCTGACTAAAAGTCTGGCACAGCTGGAAACTAGAAGGAAAACCACAAGTGAATGGCCTGGCACTAACCACCCATCTCCAACCACAAACCCATACAGTTACTAGATTTGACTAACGGCTATCAATCACCCCAACTGCAGACAAACAGATATCAACTAGAAAAGGCTTGAGGGAAAATGTGAGCTAAAAAACAACATGGTATTTTACTTTTAATGAGGTGATGCTGTCTTGGAAACGCATTTATTTCATACTCGATAATTACGGCATTATTCTGACTGTTTGCCCTTCTCTCCATTAAGGTGTGTTTGTCCTATGCCTAAAGCCAATGTAAGTTCTGCCTTGGAGGTCAGGTTAAACAGAAAACAATCCTCATTATCCAAAAAACTGGAACAACATGAACAAGTGCAGTCTTCTGCTTCCTTTTATGTTAAGTTTCCTTCCATGTGAAGCAGAATGTCATTGTTGTTCCATCAGATCACTAAGGTCACTAAGCTGAACTGTGGCTTGTGTCCATTCAACTTTAAAAATACTTGAAAAAAATTTTTGTAATAGGCTGGCCACTTATCTGGGGAGGAAGAAAAAAATCCTATTTTATTAGGTCTAGTTTGGAAAAATGATCAGCCTCCCACACACCCCTATGCACATGAATGGCAGAAGAGTAAAGGATGAAAAGTGAAAAGCACAGAATTTTGAATGCTGACCAGATCTTTCTAAAGAACAAACCTTCTCCCAGTACAGTTGGTCTGGACTGTGGTGAACTTTTATGGCACTTGCAACTTAAATCATTCTTGTAGCAAAACAAGATAATTTCCAAAAATGGCAAAAACAAACTCAGGCCAGAACCGTACAGTACTTTGGTTCAAAGGTTGCAAATTAAGCTGTGTAGCTTTTACAGTTCTAAGCTGCAACATCCACTATTGCTTGCTAAAACAGAAGACAAAACAAAGTTGTTATTTTAGTTCTTTCTGCTACCAAGATCTAACTGTAAGCAAGCACGCAAGTGAATGATTACACTTTGGAGCTCTTGGTCCACTAGATATGTTGGTTTAAGGTTCACTGGAAAACACCAGATAATGTGATTGCAAAGTCTGTGTTTAAATTGCTGCATGATAAAGAGAACAGTTCTCCCTTAAACCACATTTAAAATGTTTGGCAGTTTATATGGAAAACCTAACTTATAAGCAGCATTTACGGCTGTACTTACTCAGTTGCTTTTTGCCATGTCTCTACTGTCTTGGTTTTATTATACCTTCCCTCCCAACATCCAGTTATACATCCTATTTTTTCTTTTGTTAATAGATTCCTCTGCTGCTCTCTCTAGTTCTCTCTTCTTTCCAACCTAAAGAAGACTGAAAATATATTATGGATTTTTTCTCTGCTTTTAAAGACATTTCAGAATTGTGTTGAAAATAAGAGAACACAGCATGAGAAGTAAAAGTTAAGCTAAGAACTGAAAAGAGGTAGACATTTTCTATATGAAGGAATACAGGATCTAGCAGGCAAAGTCAAATATTCCTACTGCAGCATAGCTACTGTGCCCACTTAAAATAGTGAGGACTACATGATCAGATATGAGGAAGCACAGGAAAATAACTGACAAGGAATTAAAGTGCATCTGAGATGATACTGTGCCATAAAAATATGCCTCACAATTCGCTGCATGGCAGTATTCATATTTTAGAGGCTCCTTACTATCTATGGAGCCTCTTTTCAGACTGTGTTCATGGTACTGCTCTTGTATGTGCAGAAAGGTGAAATAAAACTGAAGTATTCACTACTATCCATCAGAGTTGTCTGTCTTTTTCATATTCAGTATGTCCAGGATTTCATCTGTAACATCCATACACACAGCAAGAAGTTAAAAACCCAGTCTGTTGACAATTCATAATGGTGTGCAAATAAAGATAATTTTAAAAGGACAATGAATACAATCCTTCCCTACAGAATTCAGGCTAAGTTTATCAATTAATTTCAGTTTGAGACAGTTCTGCTTATGGTGGTTTATATGAATATGTAGTCTCTCTGTTCTGCTCCTGTCCAAACCCAAGTATCTGCAGTCACATCACTGAAGCACTTGGGCTGTGGCAGGAATACGTCCTATACTTAGAAAAACAAGCTCTATATTCAATTGCAAAGAATTTTGCTGATAATGTTTCAATATATGATACTTTACTGTTGATTACAGGCTTTAAACAAATGTTTCTGCTCTCCCAGGGGTTTGGACAATTGAATAATATTAATGGAAACAAAAATTAAAGTAATGACATACTGTTACTTAATTTGAAGTGAAGTTCATTTAGCACACATAAACAACCCCCCCTCAGGTATGCATTTGCATAGTTACAGATTCATTATTCCTCAAGATCATTCAACAGCAAAACAACTCATCATAAGGAATGACTAACCCAAGATATGTCAGGAGAAGAAGACACAGTACTTTTAAATTTCCAAGCCATTTTCTGCAATAGCAGCATTTCTGTGAACAATTTTCCCCAAAGCCCACTGTCCTCTTCAATCTCCAGATGAAGAATACACTTAGGCCATTCAGAACCTGTGACTCTCTGTTGAACACGTTGCCAGACGTATACTTGATTTTTTTTTTGAAAGTGCAACCTTAAAAGCCTGTATCTGTGAGAGATTAGAACCTATAGAACAGCTAATTCAAATGAGCACATGATGAAACTGATGCTAGCTAGGACAGACTCAAGGAAGAACTGGACTGCCGATCTCTTCCCACAGAAAAGCTGCCTGTCCCATTCACAAAGCACCTGGGAACTGCAGGCTCTGTTACAAGTTATCACTTTGTTGCCTCTGGTAACAAATGGGAATTGCACATCTTTCTCTGGATAAGGACATGCATACAGTTGCTCACATACTCATGGCCTGACTTCCTTTGTCTGTGTTTGTGTGTGTGATATTTTAGCAGACAGGTAACAACAATCATACTTCCAGAGTGGCTTAAATTTGTGCAAATTTAACTTACACACACTCTGTTCCTTGTGCTGTGCAGCGTCACGAAGCCCAGAAGAGAGACTCTGTGAATTCCGCCCTCAGCCTCAACTCTCATCTGACAGCTCCTCACAGCTCCCACGTACATTGCAACCCTTATCTGAACAGAAGTCCCACAGTCCTGGGTTTATGTCATAGATGAGACAGCTGGAAGCTTGTACAGCATCACTGAAAGAAGTGCAAGGCATGGAAGCTGGGGACACCACTACACAACACCCTCTCCCACCTTGCCAGTTTGCAGCGCTGTCTTTTACGGCGCTCGCTTCAAGTGCTGTACTGTGCAAGTTAACAGAGAATAGCTTTGCCACTCTTTGTGCCACCCTGTCACACTGAACTGTTTCTGAAGAGGTTACAATCCCCTCTGAAGTAGGAGTTAATTTCAACAATGATTTCAGTGAAGCCAAGACGTTACTGCATGATCCCGCTAAAAAGTTATTTTCACTCAATGGCAGAAGTTCAAACTTCCCGATCCAGCTCCAGGTTTTGGAGACAGCTTAAAAAAGAGTGTTCCTGTTACACTTCACTGTTTCTTTCTGCAACCACTTGACCGTCTTCATCCCACAAAGCATTAACTGAAGCTCCAGCTGCAGAGCTGACTGCAGCTCTTCCTTTGCTCACGAGTCGGGTAGAGGTAGAAGTGAGGGGCACATTCTGAGTGGCCCCCCCCTTCTCAGAACCACAGGAACATTGGTGTTGGAGGAGACCTTAAGTATCATCCAGTCCAAGCATCAATCCAGCACCACCATAATCACTCCTAAGCCATAGCCCCAAGTGCCACACCCATCTCTCAGACACTTCCAGAGACAGTGACTCCACAGTCTCCCTGGACAACTTACTCCAATGTCTGACCACTCCTGGACTGAATTTTTTTTTCTAATATATAGTCTGAACCTTTCCTGGCTCAGCCTAAGGCCATTTCCTCTTGTCCTTTCACTTGAGACATCGCAGAAGAGACTGATCCCACCTCACTACAACCTCCTTTCAGGCAGTTGTAGAGAGCAATGAGGTGCCCCTGCATTTCCTCTTCTCCACAACGACCCCAGTTCCCTCAGCTGCTTCTCATGGGACATGTTTTCTAGACTCTTCACCAGCTCCATTTCCCTTCTCTGGACTCCCTCCAGCACCTCAATGTCCTTTTTGAAGTGAGGGACCCAGAACTGAACACAGCACTCAAGGTGTGACCTCACCAGTACTGACTACAGAGGGACAATCACTTCCCCAGCCCTGCTGGCTACACTACTCTTACGGTCTCCTTCCACAGACCCACTCTACCACCTAGTTCTGTAGCTGACACAGCAAAGTACATGCAATGGATCTGATGACTGCATTTCAAACTGCACTAATAACCTATGGCTTGTTTGAAAAGGGGAATAAAGATTTACCATATTTTAGTGCTTTAGATGATTCACAATTACTCAGTGCCCTAAGACATTGTAGCTGAGAATGTATATGTGTATTGCTAGTTTTTTCAAACCTGATGTATCATGATTCTAGGCAGCCTACAGGTCCCAAATCCAGTGTTCCCATCACCAGATGAGGCTGTAAGTTTTGATTTTATCACATCTGCATACATTATCTAGAACAAAAAAGGCCCAGGCTCACGTTTTTTCTACACACAATGTTGTAACTCATCTAATTGTACAAATTTATACCACTGAAAGATGACTTACATGCCAATAGCTTGTTTCCTTGTGTCTGCTGTTTGTGTCCACCAGGGAACTTGGCCCACCATAGGTATTTTAGTAGAGTCATACATCTCTTATCTGCTGTTAAAATTTTCAAGCACATTTGGTAATGCAATAACTGTCTCACGTACATTAGGAGTTGACAGAGTAGGCTGAAAAATGAGACAACTGCTAAAAACATGATGTAATATTTAAAAATGAATAAAGAATAACCTTATACTATTTGTGCCAATCTCGTGGCCTATGAATTTCTGTGACTGATGATTTTACCAACAGCAGGCTGATTAAAACACCATGGAGCTGGTGCACGAACAGTCTCAGTAAGAAACCCATGTTAATGGAATTAATTTCCTTCCTGGATAGATGAAGCTTGTTGCACTGAGATAATACTGTTTTACTTTTGGTTTGGGGAGGTGGAAAAGGGTTTTGGGAGAGAGCTGTCTTTCCAGTTTTGGGTTTGAATTGATGCCTGTAAACAGGCAGTCACAACACTGGCCACCCTCTAGTGTATGACTTCTTCAGCTTGAATGGGCTATGAATATAACAGAGGCTACAAAAACTAATAGTCTCTTCTGATGGTTTTTAGCTTTGTATTTACTCCAAATGGAGACAAACTCAGTTGCTTGTTTAGTATTACAGTTAAATGTGCCTAGCTGGAATTACTGCATAGATAGCCTGACTCCTGAGTCCCACATGCACACCTACGAACCTCCTAGTCTGTGCAGCACTGAAATCATATAGGAGTGTGCTTTTGAAACATGGGCCCTACAAATGAAGCACCAAACATTTTGATGTTTTCTCCCAAGACTGCCTACTTAGAAGAGAATCCAAGATTGGTGATCCAAGTTTTCTTTTATAGAGTATTTCACCCAGATCTGAATCTGGGATTTCAGTCTTTTCTCCCTTTTACCCTCTTTCACCTGGATGAAGTATTACCTAATTGAAGCAAGAAGACAGTCTCTTCTTCCCTAAAACACTGCTCATGGCTTCCTGCTTAGGAGCTGCCCACACTCCCTGAGCCAGCTGGAAGAATTTTATGCATCCAGACAGAAGTGGATGCTACTCCCATTTTTGCCTTTCTCTTTAATGAGGTGTTAAAGTAGAAGGTACAAAGTCCTTTCCTATTGGCCTGGAAAATGCTCAACCTCAAAGTGTAAGCTTTTTATAAGTAATTCAAATCTTTATCTAAACATTAAAAATAGCCAAAGGATGCCCCCATGCCTTCAGGTCCCTGCCAATACTGCCAGCTGTATCTCTGAAGGACTCTCTCATATGGTAGCAAGCCATAGCATAGCTTACAATTTTCCCTACTGGTTTTTACTATCCATGCACCAGAGCTTTTAAATCACAAAGAAAACAGGCACTATGACTAATATGTTTACACTTTCATTATATAATGACACTCCATCCAAATGTCTAGAAGTCACTGCAAACTGCTTAACTAAAAATTTAAAAATTGGAGCTGTCATACAAGGAATTTTTCAAGTAATGTTTTATTTTGGGGGTGCTGTCATCAGCAGTGCACATGGACAGAAAAGACACACAAAGCAGAATAGTTTCTGTGTACCTAACACATACACCTGAGTATTGAGCAGTTTATTGCTGATCTGTAAATAGAATAGGATCCTTGGGAATCTAACTGTGGGATTTTAGGATACAAACTCTATGCGTTCATCTCTGCAGAAGCCTATAAATCTGTACCAGAATTAAAATGTGCAGTTTTAAAATAGCTATGACCTTAATACAAACCTGAGACTGCGAGAGAAACAGAGCTGAAAAGTGTCATTTGTTTAGCTGAATCAGCCAAGATGAGAGAAATGTTCAAATTTACTCTAGGTGTGTCTAGACAGAGATATATTTATTTATTATTTTTTGTGTCTAAGTCACTTACACACTTCCGTGTATTCCGGATCTACTTCTTAAATACTTGGTTTGCATTTGTCTTAAACTGTTTTAGATTAAGGGTGATTTAAACTGAGGTGCCATCCACTTAAAAGACATAGTAAGCTGTAACATACAGACTGGACCATTCATAGAGCTCACTTTTCTCCTGCACTTATCCAGGCTTAAAGCACCCTCACTGTGTTTGTGACAGCCTACAAAACTCTATTCAAGCAAACTCAAACTGTCCAATGTCTCCTTGACATAAACAGGATTCTGGTATGCTTTGTGATGCTCTGTAGTGTTCTATTTGGAAACCCATTCCAGTGAAGTCCCTGGGATATAAAGATGCCCAGAGGAGTCTCACTATGTTTCTTAAAAATGATAGACCTTTAAGATCTTTAAAAGAGAAAGCAAAAGAGAGTAGGAAAAGAAGGCAGAAAGCACCCAGTAGGACAGCAAAACAAGAAGGTTGTTTTACTATCAAACCCATGTCTATCACACAAAGTTTTAGCTGCATTCTCATACTCCTATCAACACCAGTGGAAATACAGATTGGTGATTACCCAAGGGCACTACCATTTCCCAGCAAAATTGCTATTGCATTTCTTCAATCTTTTGGACATACTCCATGGAGTTTGCAAACTTCTACATTTTATTGCTACCAAGGTCACAGTAACACAGGCATTCTTTTGCAATCCATCAGAAGAATCCGAAAGACAACACAGATCATACAGAGAGTATTGCAATATTAACCCATGGAGCCACCATTCAGTGCTGTTTGCTGTGGCTTTATGGCAAAGAGCCTTGAGAACAGTCTTCCAAATCATGCTTGTACACCGAAGCATGTAGAAGTGATATTGTTTGTGATGAAAGAACATAGTACATACAGACTTGGCAGATCCCTGACCCCTACAGTTTTTGACAGTTTCCCAAATATAAGACTGAGAATGTCAGACTGACCCTATATTTGGCAAGAAAAACAGAAGTCCTGGTATTATCAAACTGTGGTTCAAATCAGATCTCCTTTCCGTAAGAAAAAAATATTGATTTTACAGTATTAATGTAATATTTGCTTTTATATTTAAGAAGAAAATTTAATTTACTGTGTGGATTTGGCAATTCAGAAAAGCTCATACACCATTACAAGTAAAAATAAAATTAAATTGGTGGAGTTTATATATGGCATTATTTCTTATCTGTCAAAACGCTTCAAATTAAATGAGAGGAAAAAAAAGTTTGGAGCATGTAAAAAAGTTCTGCATTAATTTTTTTGCCTGTATCACTCTTACCGCAAACGCTAAAATGAAGATTTTGACTCTGCTATATGAATCAGAAAAACTATCAGCAGCTTAATGCTATTGTGAATCTGTCAGTACATGGCCTAAGACTGAATCTTTAAAAGTTTGCGATGGAGAGTTTAAGGGATATTCCTAAAATCCTCATTCTTTTTTTCTCTCATTTTCTGACTTCATTTCTGAGTCAGAGACAGGGAGGGTGGAGGGTAACTCTACTCAGGCCATTTGACCAGGCAAGAAGCCCAAGAAAAATAATTTTTCTATATAACATTAATAAGTAGTAAAATCCCAAAGTTATTTTGCAAGACTTCAATTAATATTTGAACTTATTGTATAAATCATATGGCTGTTTCTCAAGGCCCTTACGGCATTGCATTTCCTTGTAAATTTTACTGATTTTGGGTTTTAGGTGACCCAGTATGTATTTTTCTTTTACATTTACTTTCTGTATATTCTTTGGCTTCACCATGGGTGTTACAAAATACGCTACAGTTTCTACATGGAGATCACCCAGGTGATGACAACATGTACTTTTTGCCTTTAGCTCAACCAAAATTCATATGATTGGGTTAGTATCAAGACAGATTTATCCTGTCAAAATTCTTGCAGGTTTGTTCTCTCCACACCCTACACGGTAACCTGCACATCAGTGTCTTTCTGCAAGCAAAGACCAGTAACAAGAGGAACTCTTGCATTCACAGCTCACCTGCATCCAGCTGTAATATTTTGTAGTGAGATAGTTCTGATTTCATAGAATCAGCTAAAAAGCCATTTATTGGAGTGTGTGTGTATGACTACATTTAACATCTCTGTTACCCTACTCTGAGGCTACATAACTTATTCTTAAAGAATCCTACCTCTGTTTCCTACCTCTAGAAAACAACTTCACAGCAACTTCTTAGATCTCAAATATCCCGAGAGCAGACTACAGGCAAACACCTGATGCTTCAATGCACAAACTGCAGAGGAAGAAGACTCTGCTGACCACAGTGCCCTGCCTTCCTCAGGGTAAATCCTTTCCAGAATCCAGTTTTACTCAAATTGATCAACAGCCTCTCACATCCACTTTTACCTGCATTTGGATTCAGGTTCGACCAGAATACGACAATGCTCATGCAAGTTTTACCAAGAACTGAGGCAGACTCCCATCAAAAGCGACTCCAAGATAGCAACAAGTATGAATTTGCAATGGGCATTTATATTTTGCACTGCAAATAAAACACCCTATCAGGCCTTTCCAATATAAACATGATTCGGTGTATTGTAACAGGCATGACTGCACCTTTTTTTAAATGAAAAGCATGAAGAAAATAAAACTGTATTTCTTACTTTCGACGGAACATTTCTGCAAATATGCAGCCAACACTCCAAAGATCGACTGCTGTTGCATAACTGGACTGAAGCAAGACTTCAGGAGCTCTATACCACAAAGTAACAACCTGCAAAACAAAAAGGAACAAGAAAACAAAGCGCTTAGCTGCAGAATTACAACCTCCTAAGTGTTGTACATTCAGCTTTCACTTAATCTATATTGTAAAAACTCACATAATAGGGCCAAGTGGTTTAGCCAGCACATAGAAAAGGGTCCTGTATGGAAAATCTCAGTATCCATAGCTGCAGTGATGATGATTCAGGAAGTGAGACCACTTCTTGTCAAGAACATTGCAATTCAGGGTACAACAAACCTGTAGTTTCAGAGTACAGCACTGGTGTGACAATCATAGTACCACGCCACACTACCAGTAACCCTTTGAAGCTTTTGCAGCTTACAGACCCCAAACACTTTCCAGTGGAGATTTGGACTCTCCATAGGGCAAATGCTGGTCAACTGAAATAGGCCTTGTTTTCCCAACTCTTCTGGACGTAGATGTAGTCATCAGAGCTGAAGTGAAAACAAACAAGCCAGGGAATACTGTGGGTTTACCCACAGGACAAATCAGAACCTCTAGCTTGTCTGTTCTCAACCCTTCATGGTTTATGTGCTATTTTCTATAAAAGAAATGGGGTTAATTCAAGTGCATGGGTCAATTAGGGTAAACGTTTGACCTGTCTCAAAAGTTCTCTCTGAAGAACCTGAAGAAGTTATAACTTCTTTTTTATTCAGTTGGATACAGATCATGTCAAATCCTTCTCAAAGCTGTCCCTTACCAAAGGCATCAGTGCTGTCTACTGTGGTTTCCTTGCACACAAAGGAACACTAAACTGTCAGTTTTTAACTGAGCAATGCAGCACAAGGATTCCTGGCAGATTCCTGACCTTTACAGTTGTGTGACTGTCTCTGCCCTCGTGCTGCTGGTTAGACCAGCAGTAACTTCTCTCACACTGTATGTTCAAATGACACGCTCTTTCCCACAGACGCATGCCACATAAAGCGCCTGCTTTTAGGCTCTTCTTGTTCTGGTGGTTATGTCACGATACGCTGTAGAGACCCAATGGGAATTTTACTGGCACTGTTCCATCAGTGTACTTTGATAAGTTCTGCTCACTGGACCCACAACAGAGATGGGACAGTTTATATTTATCCTTTTGTATCCCACACGTACACCAAATACAAATGAGGCTGACTGTCTCGTCAGGATATTTGCAGAAGAACACAAGGAGCTTCTGCAGAGTCTTGTGTGAGCTACTATCTTGCTAGAATATAATCTCAGAGCCGCAGGAGTATTCTGCTCCTGAATACAGTTATAATCCAGCCATAACAACACATCACCATCAGCTAAGTGCCAATATTTTCTTACTCTGTGCTATCATTTAAACCTATGACTATTAATAAGGGGGCTGGGAGGGTCTCTACAATTACTGGTTTTTTTCTTCAACAAACAGGAAGGTGAGAGATGCAACATCCAGGAGGAGCATGAACCAAACCAAAACTCCAAAAAAAAAGGATAGAAACAAAGAAAAGTATAAGAATGACAATAACTTTTAAAATTATGTTTACTTGGATAGTGAGTTCTGAATTTCAAGACCAACACAAAGAAATGTGTAAGAATAGTGGGTTTTTTTATGATAACAGTGTAATTGTCTTCTAAAGAAAAATAACAATGGAAGTAAGCAGCCTAATTTGCTGGTCAAAGCCAGATTAAACAAAAGCAAATACAACATTCATTACAATCATTACACGCCCTGACAGCCTTTGGAACCACTGAATGGCTATTGAGGGAAAGTTCACGGATATTTGCAAGAGCGGTCAAATTTGCTAACAGTTCTTTTAAACATTTTGATGCTTATTTATAAAATTTGTCTATGAAACAGTTCAATAACACAGTACAAAGTACTACACTGGCAAGCTACACTTCCAGATACTCGTCCACAGAAACAGATTCCTGCGTGGAAATTGGGCATTACTTAGCTCCATTTGTCTTGTTCCTGATTTGCTACCATACCAGTGATGCTTTTATGAATCACTTCTTTCTATAAAAACCAGAGAAGTTTCTTCAGAGATTCACTCCAAGGAAAGAAGACAAATATAACTGAAAGTCAGGGATTCTCTCTGGAGATGCTCTGTCTGAATCAGATAGAATTCCTCCTAAAACACGTTATTTTTCCTAATGCAGACCTATCTCTCATACTGAACTACGCTTTTATTCTCGCAGTACATTTGTGGAAAAGCTTACTGAAGCAATATTGCTTCGAGAAATTAAGATACAACAATTTCAACTCATTATTGTTTGTGAATGGCTGGGTGTAGTGTCCGGAGGAAGAGCTCTGTGATCTCTGATCTGTGGGAATACCACCAAACCTCAGGATTCCTGGTTTGAGGTCCACATGGCTCTTCTCACACACAGCATAAGGATGATTTATTTTCCCCAATCCCACAAGCCCTGCAACATTAGGGCTCTGCATTCTCCCAGGCAAAGAACCGGGGGTTGCACGGTTGCAGACCATATGCCTCGAACTGAAGTCCTTTCCAGACGAGTGTGGTGCGGGACAGCTGCTCCTTTCCGGAGCGATGCCCCGCAGCCCGTGCCCGTGCCCATGCTTGCTCGGGGGAACAGTACTGCTTTCACATGGCTGCGGAAGTCTGCAGCACAGTGGCTGCTTCTCCCATGTGACCCCTTACTGGCAAGTTCCCCAAGCATTTGCACCCCGCTACGCTCCATGCATGCATACACAGGGGACTGGGAGATTTCACTTGAGTCATTTGGAAAGTTAAACCTGTAAAAGAAAAGATTTCCAAAAGACTAACAGTTAAATTTCAGCTAATGCCCGATTCCATTACAGTCTGAGGAAGCAATCTGTGTTGAGCTGTTTTGATATGCTCTGTCATTAATGTCTCATTATAAAAGTGATCAAGTAACCTTTAGGTTTGTAACATGAAAGTCTTGTGTTTCAAAATGTGAACCTGAAAGGGATCAAAATGTACTAAATGTCAGTTCGCACACAAGTAATGCCACAGATGACTCCTTTTGTGGTCAGGGTCTTCTCCTGAAAAGCACAGGATGATGTATATGATGCAGTGGTTTTGGCAGTTTCACACTCTCTCTTACCATAGAAACCAAGAAAATATTTGTGGATATTCCATTAACATTTGCAGAGAAGTAGAAATGAAAATTATTCTGAACACAGGATATGGTGAGGCTGAACAAGCAGGTCATCACTTCCTCTTTAGCACAGTTTTGAGTGAAAAAATGCTTTGCTTAGGTAAGCCACATCACCAGGAAGACAACATCTCCCTGAGCAACAGTGTACTTCATGGAGCTGCTTGATTAAGTCCCATTTTTAGGATGAAAAAAGCAAGCACCTGCATCAGTACATCTCACTCAAATTCTGCCTCTCCTGACACACATGAAATAGGGCACATGGTGATCGCTCTGTAGGAAAAGGATTAATGCTCACATGCTGATGGAGATCTTAAATTGTGCAAGACTCCAAAATACTTTTGAGGTTGTAGACTTCAGTGACGGTGTTGCATTCTAGTCCTCCCACCTAAGAAAACTTTACTCCACTGCTTTCTTCTTGCTTCTCCTCACCCTGGCTGTCTCTCCAGCTCCTCTCTTACACCGGCCAGGTTTCTCCCAGATGTCCCACGACCTCCTGGCTTCTTTACCCCGCCTGCCTCTGCCTTCCTGTCACAAACACCAGTGGTCCACTGACAACATCACCAAACATGCCTAATTCCCTGCTGCTCCTGTGCAGACACCCAGGTGGACACAGCCTGCTGCCCCGTCACATCTCACGGGCTCTGCCTTCCCTCACACTCCCCATCAGCTCCTTTGCACCTCCAAGTTCCCTCCAATTTCACACCCTATCCTCTCTTCTTCCAACTGCTGCCAAATGCTCCTGGGCAAAATTAGCTCCTTTTCCCCCTTTAGCTTCTTAGCCCACTCTGCCTGTCCTGAAGATGCCCTGTAACATTTGTATTTAATGGATCAAGCTACATATGAAAAGATTGAGACTATTTATATACTGCAAGAAGCAGGTGCTGGAAGAAGTAGGTCCCTAAATAAGTAACTGGAAGAAATAGGTACCTAAAGAAGTAACTAAGTTCCTTTTCCAGTGCACATTCTATGTTTCTACTATCCAGATAAGATTGGATGGTATCAATTATGAAGAGTATCAGTAGTTGCAGATCACTACTTCTAACTGTTTAAAAGTTAATAGATTTAGGCAGCACTTCGTGATGAAAATAAATTATGTGTATCTGAGAGGCAGCAGAAAGGAAAAGAAAATCTGCAAAAGTCTACTGAGGCTGTGTCTGACCCTCTAAAGAAGGAAATGTGCTCAGTGAGAAGCAAGGGCAGAGCTGCATTTAGAGTCAGATGAAGAAAGAGAACTTCATTTTGAAATAAAGCTTTCTGCTTTACCACACCTGACAGATATGGCTGTTGGGCACCATCTAGCCCAAGGAGTTTCAATCCTTCACTTCATGGTACCGGTTTCTGATGAAAAATCAAATTAGTGGGAAGCATCTACTCACTAGCAACGTGAACAGAAGATCTAGGCATTGTGTCAGTCTCATATAATTTCTATTTACTTTACAGAACAGATTTTTATTTTTGCGTAACTGCTTAATTTAAATGGATCTGCACAATATACAGCCCTTTCCAAATATAGCTGCTGTCTGAATAGCATTCAGTTCAAAAAAGACAAAGAAAAACAGTGGTTTAGGGATGGGGTTGAGTAACACAGACACAAAAGACTACATTTCAGTTTGCCGCAGACTTTAAGTACAGACCAATGCCCAGTTGCACAGCTACATGAACAAAGCGGGGATCAGACTGTAACACAGCAGCTATGTCTGTGCTAGGAAATTAAATGGGACAGGAAATGTTCCTTTGGCACTGAGACCAAAAAGTACAGAGTGGCCTATGTCCATATTATTAAATTCTCAGCCTCCCAAAAAAGGTGACCGCATGCAAACTGCTTATTGGGAATGGTCTTTGGTCCATGCTTAACTGCCAGCGCCTAGGAACTGTCTGAGGAAGGGCTGGTTGTAATAACTCATGCCAGGAACCATTCTAATAATTTAACAGTATAGACAATTGAGCTCCAGTACCCACGAATGTTTTCTGGCACTGTTTAATCTACCAGCCAGTGAGTCACGCTGTGGCCCCGGGTCTTCCTTTCACTCCAGAAAGAAGGCATTTTGCTATGCTTCCCTCATCTCCTCTGATTCAGAGGTGGCTCCACAAGAGTGATGGGGTGGGGGAGGCATGGCCTACTCCTCATTCCTACATTCCTCATCTTACCCAGCAACTGGTCTTACTTTATCCTAAATGTCTTGCACAGGTCAGATGAACACACACTGCATTTGATCACTGTCCATGGGGAGAATCTGACTGGCCCACATGTAGACATCTTCTTTTTAGATATCCAAAGCTGGATGAGACTAATTCTATACTAATTAGTTCTGAAGGGGCTTGGAAGAGGCCTGTAAAACTTTTTAAAACACTAACTTTCATAGAAATCATGCCACAAAAGAAATTAGCACAATGCTTAAATTCACATAAAGTATCCTTGAATCCAGGTAAAATTCTTCTTGTAAATATTTTGCTTTTGTGAGTCTGGTTTCTTCTGTACTCTTTTTGTACTGATCTTGTTAATTATATTGGCCATTAGATGCTGGCTCATTTTGTCACTTAGAGCATTTAAATCTCATGAAAGATTATTCGTAATTTTTTTTTTTAATATTCCTTACAGTGGTTCTTAAACTCAGTTTTCTTGTTCAGTTCTCACTAACGAGGCTTTCACATGATCTTCAGGACATCTTTTTGACTGTTTTTATTTTTGTCCTTTCTTTTTGAGTAAAATGAGGGAATATAGCTACAGAATAGATGGTACAGTATGCAGAGTCAAGCTCTTTAGAGTAGCTTCATGGTCTTCCAATTTCACAAAATATCTTTTGCTTCCAGCTGTTCATGAGGATTCAAAGTGGAATCTTACCAAATTCGCTATTGAACCTGCTACTTCATAGCTTGCTCTTCAGGTCTGGGACTGTAAAACAACTTGAAGAATTTTCTTGAAGCTTTGTAAAAGCTGTATGACTAAGCTTGACACATTTGCCACAGACTAGCTGGAGAGGACAGAATTACAGACAGCATATTGACTGAAGCCTGGCTTCAATCCCCACTGCAGAGAGAGACTCTCTCTGGCTAATCCACCTCCCTCTCACTTGGTAGAAACACAGGTGAAAAGACTCCATAGAGATTGAAAAGAAGAAATGTAGTTTCTGAACTGAATATGCTAAAATGGCTTGCTGGTCTGACAGTGTAACACTGCTTAAAATGAAGTCAGTGTAGTACTAAAAACTGCTTAGGAAAAGAAAGAATTTGTTTAATAATGTTTATCACCTTCAGTTTGGAGTATGGCCAACAACCAGGACTGAGCAAGGCAGAAGTGGCAATCCAGAGGGTTGGTGGCACTAGGTTGTGACATGATTCCATTTCTGCAAGGTCATGGGCCCTCCACTTGTCCTGTGTGCTGCTCTGAGTCCTCCTGACAGCCCAAGGTGGCCCCACTTTCCAGTCCTCTTGTGTAACAGATCCACCACCACCCCCTCACCATGCCCTGCTCTGCTCCAACAATGATGATATTCCCCACCTCCCCTTCAACTTCCATGCCCCTTAGGAACACTCTGAACACCTCTGAAAGGGGATCACACCTATGGCACATAGGGAAATTATTTTTGTGTGTGTTTTTGTGTGCTTGAGTCCCAGGAAACAAGGGAGGAGGTAGTCTGGGATGTGCTGGAGACAGGAGCAAGGGGAAAAGAGGTGAGGAAGGGAGAAGAGACGATACCTCACTCTACCCTGCAGCACCATGCACAACAATTCCAGCACAGGCAGAGAACATGTTCAAAACCCACCTGTCCCACAGGTGTAATGAGGCCAAGATAGGGGATTTTAGCATTTGCTGAATTCTAGCCTTTGTACAATGATGTATTTTTCATCTCTGGTTCGGAAAAGCAGTGTGTTCTGCTTTACTTGCTGGCAACTGTCTTACTGTGTTTTTGTATCACTATCTATAGAGCATTCCCTGAGCATTCTGCATTTATACAGCAAACCTAGGACCCTCTTTAATCTGTCTCTGAAGACCTATTATTATTCCTAACTGTGATAGAGAAGGTAAGAATTGCTACATTATATGATGTGCTTTAGTTTCCAGGGATAATATCTGCCCAAACAATTATATTTGTTTAATCTCTCTTTTGAGTAGTGGTTCTTCTACTGTTATTTAACTGTTTTCAGTTCCATCACAGAGATAGGTATAGTTGGAGAGAATGTTTCTTTCTTAGAGAAAGATGATTATAGTTTGTCTGTTTATAGAAACATTAAAATAGTTTCCCTTTTAAAGCAAGTGTGTCTCAAACCATTTTGGTGGCTTTTAAAAAGCATTTTACTTCTTGACAAAAAATTTAGCATACAAAACATGAAATCCTTTCTAGTGCTATGTGTCTCATGAAGTGCACATGGTAATACCAATTTTATCTCTTTATTCACATTTGTCTCCATTTCAGGCATAAGCCTGATGAATTGCTTTATGAAAAGTGGAATGAATGGTCTTATCATTCCATGAGTTCAATCATCAAGCAAAATATTATTTATTTATAGAAGACACAAATCCTGATCACATGTACCACCCACTATGAAGTTGCTGTTTTAGAATGGGATCTCCTGGTTTTTTTAAAACACTTGTGATTTGAAGGAAACATGGTTTAGTATCTACTGTAAGATAACGTGGCAAATAAAGAAGCCATTCATTTCTTAGATGTTCTATACACACAAAACTAACCAGAATTTTTCTTTTTTTATTTCGAGGAAGAACCACATCACCCAGCGTGACAGTGCTGCTGAAGAGCATTTCTAGGTACATCCGTTGTCAGGAGGCGTGAATGTGTGTGTGGTGTGCGTTTGCACGTCATGTGAGTAGCTGAAGATACTTTACCTACATTCACTGAGTTTTCCCTTAAAAGTCTCTGTGCACTAAACATCTTTGTGGAACAGCTACTAGAAAGGAAAACTGGCTCTTAACATGAGGTAATATTTCAACCACTAGTGATTCAGACCTTACCTCAATACTCATACAAGGAAATATATTTCTACTAAGCAAGGTATTTCACAGAATTCCCTACAGACATGCTACAGAGAACATTTCTGAAAGACTGTCTGAGACTTCAGGTGAAAAGTGTTTTATCCTTACACGAAAAGGAAGGAACAAAAATAGTATCAGCAACACTACTCTACCAGATCCCACAAAAGTCAAACTTGCCAGGTCTTGTTGTGTATTAAAATCAAAACCATGATTCTCTATTCTCGGAGCTGCAGTGCAGCCTTCTATGGAACATGGGACAGCTCAATTCTTTACAGAAATGGTCAGCTTTGCATGCAATGAGACTTGTGCTTGTATTGGAATGCATTTACAGATAGAGATACTTAACACACTGAGAGTGATAGACTTTAAATAGAAGTAGCCATTCTTCAATCGTGCTTCAAGACTCAATAATCAAATCTGTAGACCGAAACAGCAAATTCTAATAATCTATCTCAGAACTAAAAAAAAAAACAAAAGCAGAAAGAAATAAACACCACTGTCTTCTTATGCAGATCAAGTCAAACATCTACTGGCAAGGAAGAAGACATTTCCTTCCACAATTCCAAATGAAACTAAAGCTGAAAAAAAAACCTGAAAGTTGTCAGCCTGAGACTGTGCCTTGAAATACAGACCTTGTTCTGGGTCTGGCTGCAGCAATTTGGCATGTTTCCACTTGCCAAATTTCAGTCACCTGTTGGCATTAGCTAGCTGAGGGAACAGTCCAAACTTCTAGTACCACATCTTGGGCTTTGTTTCAGTTGCTTTGCTCTCCTCTACATCTTTAAGCCACAAAATCAACTCATCTAGCACCCTGTATATTCCCACTGGATGGCATCCACCTCTTCTACAGTCTCTCACATCACTTATGTCCTGTTCCTGCGAGGAGAAGGAACACGTAGCTCTAACTTGTGCCAAGGACCAAACCGTGGTGGCCTCCATGCCAAGGTCCCCCAAAACTGCCCTTGTGACTGCCTGGCCTTCTCTTGCCTTCATCAGACTAGAGAATCTGAGCCTTACCACCTACAGTTTGACTTGATAATGACAACCAGCTTTCCACCGCTACCAGAAAACCAGAGTCTGGTTGACAGAAAAAAGTGTTCCCACTTCCTTGGGTGCTGTGTTGGACTCTGGTCCTGAACACAAAAAGCCTAAATTAAACAAAACCATGAAGGCCACCACAGACCTCTCTCCCATGGAACTTGGGCCCACTTCCGTCAAACCATCTTTAACAAAAGGAGGAGATGCACAAAAAAGCCACAAAGAATGGATTAAAGTGGGCCAGTTCTCTAGGTGAGAGGCTTTACTGTGGACAGCTTGGGAGTCTAGACAACAGAAACTTGGTGCAAACAAATTCTACAAGATACTATTTTCATTCAGTTGAGAATGAAACTTAGACGCTAATGTTATGTCTGAAGGCAAAGTACCAATTTCACTGAGAGCCTGGTATAGTAGATAAAAGGCTGGTGGAACAACATCTGTTAGTAATGGTCATGTGAAGCAATAGCTTAGAGTAAAACCTCCCTATATTACAGCAAAGCTCAAAGAGAACCCAGGGTTGCAAACTAGTCAGCTTCTCTGCACTCGAAGATTCACTTGGGATATACCTGCCCTCACTACTTCACAAGGTGCAGACCTCAACTGGCTTATGATCACGACAACCATCACTGAGCTGGGCCTTCCTACACCTACAGCATAAAGAATTAGAGCAACTCTAATCTGTTCTACATTTGAAACTGAAGGCAGTAGATTTTACTATGGCCTTACATAAACGTATGGCTTTACACTGAAGTAAGCAAAATTGTAAATTATACCATAGAGATGAAACTCCTATGAAATACCTTTCAAGAACTCCTTGAAATTACATTTGGGAAACAAAACCCTTGTGAAACATCTTTCTTTCTAAAAAAAAATCTGAAAAGAGATTTGTAAATACACACAAAGAAAATAAGAAAAAGTTGAACTTTCCATATACAGATGCAATATATACATAGGTGTATGCATTCATATATACTTAAACATACCACAGATCATTAGAAATTAGTTGAGTCTTGAAATAAACATCATCAGGACAAAGATCTGCCGTAGACATGTAATTTCCAGCCAAAAGCAAGGACTAGATAGAAAGGACAAAACCAGTAAGAAGAGTCTTCAAGATGTCTGAATCTCATATTTCAGCAGCTTTGTGAGCTTCAGACCCATAAAATGCCGTGCACAATCCACAGAGTTTCCAAAGCTCTTTGTAGGCATCTTTAGTTCAAGTTCTTCTTATTATTAAAGTGTCTATGGGTCTTAGATGGTCACACACATCAGAAAGACCTGCATTGCAGAAACAAGCAGCTGTGTTTGAGCTAGAGCACTAATTTGAGTGATGCATTTTTGGCAGACAGATACCCTGGGTAAAAGGATGTTTTCAACAAAAGTCCAAATGGAGTCCTACCTGGTGAAGCCTGTAGCAAAGAGTGGTGGTAGAAGCAGTATGTGTTTGCATCCATGTTAACATCTTGTGCAAATGTTGTTAGATTAATCTCAAAGTGGAAACTCAGCTGAAGGGGATTTATTTGGCACCTCCTACACCCAAGCACATTCTTTGACCACTAGGCTAGAAGTTTTTTGGGTGACAGCTCTCTCCTTGCCTTTGCTGAAGCCAACTCACTATTCTTCCAGGAGTATATGAGTCATGGGGCAAGACTGTGTCTGAAAGCAGCTGAGTGCTTAAGAACAATCAGCTGGAAGGGGCAAGGAGCCGAGTTTCTGTATACTGCTCTGGAATGGGTATGCATTTTACATTAGACCATCACTGGATAAAAATAAAAGCAGGCATTAATTATATTACCCAGGCTGGATTCTACCTTGTATCTAGACAGACTGTACTCCATCTCTCTTCTTCTAACGCATGGGACTCACAAAAATTCTAGACGACAGCACTTTGCTTTATTCTGTGGAGAAAGAAGCAACATCTCCTCCCTTGCTACTGGATACACTACTCAGTAGCCAAAACTAGGGTTCACAGCATAAAGTGAAGCCCAAGATTTTGAAAGAAACCAAAAGAAAACTTCCTCCACTTATAAATGTTATAGGTCTTTCTGAACTGATATTAACTATCTGAAGATTTAGTAGAAAACCAGAATGTTACACTTGGTCCAATACTAGACCTTGATAGACTTTATTTCCCAATTTTAACATTAAAGACTGTATGATTAATTTCTGTTATTTTCAAGAAGTCACATTCCAAGGCAAATGATTTACAGATAACATAGTGTGTTAGTTGGATAAAGAAGACCTGAATTAGTCTAGATCGCTGAAGACTCTACTCCAGAGCGGTGACAGACTTATAAAAATATAAAATGTTTTATTTGTGAAAATAATGTTGTAGATCAGACTTCTACAGATAACACTCTCAAAATTGATACAAAGCATCAATTATTTAAGCTAAAGAGATAATAGCTTAAGACAATATGAACAGGAATGTTCAAGGTAATGAGTGCTTTCATGTTACAAGTTCTCAAGTCTGAGGGCACTGCATCAGGCTAAAGGACAATGAGATAAGAACAATATTGCTAGTTACTAACAAATGGCAGATAAAAGACCTCTTCTGGATTCTGATTAAGTGACAGCATTCTACACATTCCTGTGAGTTGAGAAAGTTTGCCTGAGAACAGCAGCTATGCTACATGTGAAGCACCACTAAACAAGCGTATCTCTATGTTTTCAAATTCCAGCATGAGTAATGGCTCTTTCTCCCATCTCTTTAACTTGAACAGAAGCTCCCTCTCTCCTTCTGGACACACAGGAATAACTTGCCGTGCTTCAGTTTCCATTAAGACATATAAATGTATATGCTGAAAGTAAAGAGAAGTTCTGTAGGACTCCATGGCTGCGAGCCAATGTTTACAATCCCCTGGGTGGGAAATGACGGGTGAAAGGCTCTCCATGGCAGGCTGTAGGAGTCTTTGCTGTTGCCGACAATGACCTTCTGCCTCTATTTTCAAAGTAGCTCCCTTGTTAACTCCTTGAACACTGTGTGCAGAGAGGCCTTAGAGAGGAAACACTTTCCCTGAGAGTCCAAATCCACTTTGAGGCATCTGTTTGACAGACTCCAATTTCAGTAGTGGTTAAGGGAGTGTGGACTAATATGTGTACTCTGCATCTGCTGTGAAGATGTGGCACTGAGATGCAATATTAGTAGTCCAGAACTGGGCTTAGCTGTGTTCTGCACGATACAAAGTGAATGTTCACAGCTTCAAGAAAGGTACATCAATTTACAGGCACAGGAGTTTGTCAAACACTGAGCATAATGAGTGTCCAGGACAGAAGGAAAAGTCCAATTTATACAGATATGTTTTAATTCTCTCCGGCCAGTCAGTACCAATGTTGTTTGCTGGTAGTGGCAATACCTTCTCTTGGAGTCTCCTCGAAAGAGGAATGATACTAAAAATTGAAGACAGACTGAACCACAGACTGCCACTGATGCAGTGAAGATACACAACAGAGCACCCAGTGTGGGAAGGAGATGTACTGCTTTAAAAGGTTTTGCCCCTCTCCTGCCTGACAATTCCTTGTGTAAAATGCATTATTTAGGAGATCTCTTCATGTGTCACATCCCTTTTGCTGCTCTGCAAATCATTCATGGCTCCTAACAGTTCAGGAAGAGTCCTTATAAAAACAGACTTGCTTAACAATGGACTTATAAAAAAGGTCTTCTAAAATGCTCATTGCAATATATAGTCATCTTTGAAAATAAGAGAGTAAATCCAATGGAAACTAATATTCAAGCACTAGTGTAGATGCTTTAATGGTCTCAGAGAGGGAGTCAAGTGCTCTTGTGAAAATATCAACCTTACTACCAGCTAACCTTGGAATATGTTTTCCCATCATCTTTGACACTTGTCTAAGCCTTTTGCCCACAAAGACCTGTTCTCAGAAACAAACATTGCATGTAAAAAATTCTCTACATATTCCTTGAAAGGGAGTAAGGGTGCTTGCCATCTCCAGAAGACATTCACAGTATTAACAGCCACAGAGAGACAGCAACATCTATCCCCTCCTTGAACTTTTAGAGGAAGTCCTGTAAATAACATCCCCATGTGGTCAGGAAATACTTCTATGTGTGGCCCCATGGATGCTGAGGAGGAGAGAAGAGAGAAGCAGTGCCAGAAGCCAGAGCTTCTGCAGAGACACCAAGCCCAAGTATCAGCAGCTCTGAGACTGATACAGATCAACAGCCCCTAAAGCTGTTGCACTGTCTAAGGTTCTAAACTTAGAGAGGAACAGGACAAGCCGGTAGGACCTCAGCTGTTCTTCTGAGGCAAAAAGTGAGAAGGCTAATGTTATTAGGCTGTGTCAAAAACCACAACTAGACATCTCATAAAAAGCTCCAACCTAACTCCAAATATACATGTAATTCCTAGTGATTTCAGTCGAAGCTCTGGGTGGCTAGAGGAAGACATCTGCAGGCAGTGAAATCATTGATGTTTAGATCTACACTTGTTTACAATTGTTAGTATTTTAGAAAGTAGTTTTAGAAACAAAAAATTAGAAATACTGTATGTTTTCTACAGAATATACAACTGCAGCTAATAAACAGTATTTTTTTTTCAAGGAAAATGGTAGCCTGCAAGGAAAAGAATTTTTCATGATGACAAAGAATATCTTTAGTTTGGAATATTTTTCTTTTCTGTTAATATGAGGTTTTGTTACTGCTGTTCAAAATCATTAATGATCTTGGGATCAGAAACTAAGTGTTTTCAAGACCTAACAGTATTATTGTTTTTAGAAGGACACACTCAGGCTGAATTTAGAGTAAGTCAGCTTTTGTAATATGAAACTTTTACAAAATACGGATCTAAATGACCCCTCCTTAACCTTTTTTATTTACAAAGCATCTTTAAACACCAGATAAACTTTGTTTTGTTTTGCGCTACTGCATGAAAATCTGAAAATGAAACTTCTTTGAAACCAAATAGGAACAAGACTAAAATAACCCCTGAGCACAATCCAGGAGAAGGAAAAGAGAAGTGAACAGCACAACTAATGAAAAAAAGAGAATGGATTTTTAGTTAAAGCAAAGGTGTTATGTGGATCAATAAAAGAGGCTTGTAGTGCTTCTTCTGAATAACTGGAGTGTTAGTTTAGCAACATGGCTTGAAATCACTTACGTGGAGACTAACAGTATTTCTTAATACAAGTCTGGGGTATAATCTTCAGGCTGAAAAATAATGTAGTGTACTGGAGATGACCTCTCTTAACCATCTTGCCTCTGTAGGACCTGGGATGAACAACAGTTGACTGGGAAATCCTGTACATAAGGAATGCTATCTATGTGCTGTATCTCACATGTCAGGCACAAGTGTAAGTTTAATCAATTACATCTCAGGCAAGTACAAAGTAGATTACATACCACTCCCATAATAAGTGATCTATAAATCATCTTATTTTTCAAAGTTTAAAAGACTTTCATTTGTCCTTGACTGCAGAAGGAACTTAGGAGAAATGAAGCCTATTCTAATTAATCAGACTTCCAGTGAAGTTTTAAGTATTTTGCAATGAGTAGCAGCTCACAACATGCAAATATATGATTTTTTATTTTTATGAGGAAAAAAAGGCAAATCTGTAATTTGGAAGATAATTTTGGTATTGGTACATTTATGTTGCTAAGCATGGGCCTGCTCTTGAACTTTGCTGACTTAGGGGACTTAAAGGAGTCTCATGCCTACCAGTGATAGCAGCAAGCTGTACTTACCTCTCTCATAGATCTGACCCTTTTCTTCATCTACTGCTTTTACATCACTTTGACAGCTTGTTTCCAACTGACATCCCTAACTGTGAATAAATTACATATATAGATGCCATTAGGGACATCTGTAAGGCGTGGAGGGTCTTTGAAGTGAGTAAGAATCTGTTTCCACATGTCATAAGATGCACAATGGTTGGTTATAATGGTATGAAGGCATCCACACATAGGAAACAGCACAACTATTAGTAAAAAACGAGCAGTTTTGCACCAAGGGCCACTGGTCACTGGAAGATGGTCCAAGTACATCTAAAAATGCTGTAAAAATACACGACAACTTAATCTCGTAACAGTAACTTATTTCTCATCAACTGAACCTATTGTAGCTGCAAACCCTGTCACTGCCTAGTGCAGCTGGTTCTCCTCTCTATACATACTGACAGCCTCCACACCAACGTGCATCTTCTTTGGAGACGTGGCCTAATACCTGCAATCTGTTCTTGTTTCTTTTCTCTGCTATGTACTTGTACAGCAAAATGACTTATGACATTGCATATAGTAAATCAGGAGTATAAAACTTCCTTAAAAAGACACCAATGCCTTAACTGTTTATAAAAACAAAGAAAATAGAAAAATGGTATCAAACCAGCATGTTTATGCAGCCTTCTGTTTTTATGCAAGTGTTAATGCTATACTATGGGCTTTTCCCTAAACCAGATAACTCTAAGGTCTGATTTCATTGATGAGTTTAAAAAGGCAGCATTCACTGCTACTGAGGGTCTCCTTTTTGCAGCTGTTGCTGTGATGGGTTGTATTTAAAGAAATTTTCTTCCTCTTCCCTCTGAAAACTTAACACCTACGATTTAACATTTAAAACCCAGCTTCTGCTCAAACACCTCACAACAATAACAATGCATATGCATTGATGCAGTTTTATTTCTTGTAACAAAATCATTAGATTCATGAAGCAACAACTGAACTGCTCCATACACAGTATATAGTTAAAACTGCAGAACTGAAGCCAAAATATGCACAGCTAAAAGGAATGTTACAGGGGGGCCTCTCTTAGTGAACAAAGCAGGCTCAGTTTGGCTCTTTTTCCCTAGCGCTACCACATCCGCACATCGTTAGTTGGAAAATTCCAGATATATGCTGTAATTTTTTGTGCTTTTTTTTCCCAGTACACTTGAGGCTTTAGTGTCCAGATGCCATTTTCCCCCCCTTATCTGTCCCTGCTAGTTTGGGTCTTTGCCAGTTGTGGTCAACAATTAATACAGCAAAAGAAAAATACAGTACACTCCCTGGCAACTGGCAGAGGCTCACAGGAAATACCAAATAAAAACTTTATTATGTATTGTTTAACTATTTTGTTTGCCTGTGGGCCACCCTGTTGTTGGTGTAATTTAGAAAAGCATGCTCCATCTGGATGATCTGTGCGCAGGCTCATTGTTCCCAGAATCTGTCACGCACAATCACTGCTTCAGCCTGTGGCCCTCTGCAGAAAGAAGCAACGGCATGGCAGCCCTCCAGCCTGCATTCCTTTTCATTAGACAACTTGTGACCAAATGTTAGAATAGAAGAGTAACCTTTTAATATTCATGTAATTAATTTACTTTCCCCTTTAATTATAAACCTTCACGTGAAAAGAAGAAAATAAAAAGACTTCCCTTCATGATTCTCCTCCCTCCCCCATCCTTTCTATCTGCTTTCTGGGACATGGAAGGTGCTGGTTTCATTACACATAGGTACCAGTACTTCTGTCTATTGGAAAATTCGCATGGCCTGAACATGTTGGCAGGCTTTTAGTTTATGTATTAATTGGTCTGGTACATGGAATAGATTCCGAATTATAATAAAATGGGAGAAATTAAATTCTTTCCTCTATACGCCCTTGCAGCATCTGCTTCCTTGTCTTAATCAGTGGGGTAATCCATTGAACACAAAGCCATTCTTCACTATTTGAAAACACAATAGACATCTAATTGAAGTTCCCTTTCACAGTAAGGTCAGCATATGACTCAAAATACTGTGTCAGCTGGGATTTTGGCTGTGCAGGGTTAGGTGTATAGGCACTGCTTTGTCAGTTCTGCTTTCATGGAAAATGGTGGCATTTTTTGTTTTAGGTTAGACCAATGCTGAATTGGCTAACATGATGCAAAAGTTTGCTCCCTGCAATTCAAAAAGTGCGTTTGATTGCAAGGGAAAACATCTGATGCTTTAAGGCCCCATCATATGAGTTAATTTCAGCACACTGAACTGGGGCCCTGAATTCCACGTGGGTAGTTCACCTTTTAGTTGCTACAGCCCATTCAAAGGAATCTAATTGTAGTAGGTTGTAATTAGAGTAAATGAAGCTAAGGTAAAAATTGCCTGTCTTCAAGGCAGCATTTAAGTTCTTATTGCCTGATTTTGATTGCAGTTTAAACAGGTGATGAGGACATTAAGGATTCACAGCCACTTGGCATATCAAAGGATGGGGGCCCAAACACAGTCAAGTATCCTGTATAAGACGGTTTCTATGGCAACTGAGGAACTATTACTGAACTTCACTCATTTTTCTTTTATTAAATAGGTATACTGCCATGTTAGGTCTGCAAGTGACAAACATGTATGTTAGTGGTCTGATTAGCTCATGCATCAACCCATCAGGAATGGAAAGCAGCACAAGAGATTTTCTGTTGTGGTCACTTTAGCAAAAACTAATGTAACAAACCAGAATGTTTTAGATGAGGGCAAGACTTAAAAGCGGAAAGTCTTTCACTTACTAATAAAACAGCACTTAATTGAGTCGGAACAATTCTTCCTGTTAAGTACCTTAAGCAGGGAATATAACAAAAAAGATTACATTTTTCATATTAATTGCATATTCAGGGTATAGTATTTCACATATTCACTATGAAAGAATTCCAGTTATGTGTCAAATTAAATTGCTTGCGTATAAAAAAAGTAGCATCTTCTGTCCAGAAGGCAAAGTAGCAACTGGAAATAAAAGTGAATTCAAACACTCCTTGGCCTAAAGCAATAAGAAATTACAAAAACCCAACCAAGTATAATGCAACAAAACAATCCTTGTCATTGTACTTAGTATGGCCTAATTTTTCCTGTCAATGCATTGACTGTCCTGGTCTTTTTATGCTTTCTCAATTTCTTTTTGCTCTCTTTTCTCCTAATTCCCTCCATGTACTCTACAAACTGCTATGGATGTGCCATAATATATACAATTTTTGTGGGAAAGAAAGATGTTAGGAACTGTGCTAAGCTGAATTCAAAGAAAGAGGTAGGATGGACTGTATTATAGTCAGAACTCTACAATTAAAAAAAGATATTGCAGTATACTAATGATGAGTCATTTAAGATCTAACAGAGGTCAAGCTCCTTCCAGGATTTCCAAATTCTTCCCCATTTTCACTTCCTGAGCTAATAAGCTTACATACTAATGTAAAAACTCAGTAATTAAATCTACATGAACTTTAATGACATTACTTACAGCATGAAACCATGAGAATGAGAAGCAATATGCATAACTACACCTGGATGCTTACAAATATCAAAGGAGAGTAATACACTCCTATAAAGGTACCTTCTTTCTTCTGAAGAATAGGAAATAAAGTTAAAATCCTTGAAAAAATTAGTCTATTAACTAGGAATTTACCATAATGGAAAAATTTAATGCTTGGCTGTAAATACACAATATGGTAAAATGTCTTCAAAAAAGAAAACAGATCTTGATTCAAATTTGTACAGCTTGTAACACAATGATGGTCTGTTCCACAAAGATGGAGTTTCAAAGGAATCGTCTCTGCTGAGGGGATTATGATGCAAAAGCTTAACTGCAGACGAGTTCTTTCTTGATGTCAGAACAGATATTCATAGTTTCTCCAAACGATGACAGCCTGATAGGACAGTGCCACTGACCAAATCTGAAATCCCTTACAGTGTAAAAACGGTAAAACTGAAAAAAACCTGTTCTACTTGAAAACTGTGGTGGAAGCATGCAGGAACAGTTCTGCTGAGGTTCTCATCTGGACACAGTGCTTATATAGACCCACTAACTCTTGGAAATATCCAAAGCAGTGTTCAGAGCAGGGTATTTCAGTCCTGAAATGAATGTTCAATCAGGATTAAAGGGCTTCTCCATTTTAGCATGTGCCTCACCAGGAATTATTGAGAGGTTTGTGTTCATACCTCTGAATGGGTCTAGAGCCTAAGGGACATGTAGGGAATCCTCAGAAGAAAATGACAACAAAAAACCAAGAGGCGTGGTTGTATACTCAATACTCGTGCTGTTTTTTCAGACTTCTGGGCTTAACTGCAGCTACTGTCTATGGAGCTATTCATGTTTATCACAGAATCATAGAACATGCTCAGATGGAAGAGACCCACTAGGATCACTGAGTCAAGCTCCTGGCTCTGTGCAGGACACCCCAAGAGTCATACCATATGCCTGAGAGCATTGTGCAAACCCTTCCTGAACTCTGTCAAGCTTGGTGCTGTGACCACCTCCCTGGGGAGCCCGTTCCAGTGCTCAACCACCCTCTGGGAGAAACACCTTTTCCTAATATTCAGCCTAAATCTCTCCTGACTCAGCTTCATGCCATTTCCTTGAGTTCTGTCACTGGTCTCAGGAATGAGGCGATCTGTACATGTACCTGCCCCTCCACTTCCCCTCATGAGGATGTTGAAGACAAGTGAGGTCTCCCCTCAGTCTCCTCTCCTCCAGGATGAACAGGTGACCTCAGTGACTTCTCATAAAACTGCCCCTCCAGACCCTTCACCATCCCTGAGGCCCTCTTTAACAGCTTAATGTCTTTTTCATGTTGTGCTGTCCAAAACTCCACACAGGACTCAAAGTGAGGTCGCACCAGTGCAGAGCAGGGCATCAAAAGAAAATCTAACATGGACATCTTCTCAAGGTACAAGGTGAAAGCTTCTCTGTCATGATGATTTGACTAGCAACATGGAAAAAGAAAAATAAGACCTGAATATCAACTGTATAAAAATCTTGACTTACGTCACAGAAAGCAGCAAATGATCAGAGAGCCTATTTCAATGCATACGAAACACAAAATATCTGGCCCCCATCACTTCTAGCCGTTTTTCAAGATAAAGTATAAAACGTCTTCCATTTTTTAATTCTAGTTATCTGTGTACTGTAGCCTACTACCACTGCTTGTGAAGCTACTGAAGGCATAGTGGAAAATGACAACTCTTCGATTTTTAATATGACTTAGAAAGCCTCAGGCATTTTGTGCGTTTTTGACTTCCTATGATATAGGAAGGTATTAATAGTCCTATTACAAAAAACTTTTTTTCATCCCTTGGCACGAAAAATAATAAGAAAAAATTACTAGTGAGTGCCCAGCATGAAGGGTAAGAGTACACAAAGTGATACAGGTTACTCAATATAAAGAAGAATTAGTATCCACTTATCATGAACGTTTTTATTTCAAGTCAGTCTAACAGCTTCCTCAGTTCACTATGAATCTAAGAGTTTTGGGAGGATTTATGCATATTACTTGCTAATAGTCTCAGGGTCAGATTACAGTTGCAGTGTATCAGCCGCAGGAAAAGTAAGTTCTACATAAGCACTGCATTTCCCCTCTCAGACAACCTGGTTTTTGCACACTATGCTGCACACTAATGATGTAGACAAGGGTAAAAAATAGCTCCTTAATCCTTTCCTGGTGAATCCATTCTTAAGAACCAAATTTCTTTTAAAAGGTGAGGGCTGGAGCTATTGGACAGATCTGGATGGCAAACAGCACTGAGCACAGAAAGGAAACAAGAACATGCACACATAAAGTAAAAACCAAAAAAAAAAATCAAAGTTGGGGGATAAAAGTATCTATCACTGCTTGTAAATTCTAAGAACAGCTGTAGTTTTTGCCCTTGCTTTTCTGTGAGTTAATGTCCAAAAGTACAGAACAGGATAATCTGTGCACACATGGAGATGTGTATGACTCCCACTTTCAGAACTTGAGGGTTCGATACTGAAGCAGTGCAGAAGGCGATGTCACATGTGACTATACATAGAAAATGCACAGAACCTCCTCACAGCAGGGTGGGAACTCCACCCCCTCGAGGGCCTCAAAAAATCTCTGCAGGGTAAATATATAGCTGATGTTGTAAACACAACGTAGAGCGAGACAGAGCTCAGGAAACTCAGGCTAACTTCAGAAGATGTTTACATTGACTATTAAAAACTGAAAACAGTGTTTACATTGAGAGAGGCTTTCTTCTTTTCTGGTTTAATACAGATTCTTTATTCAAACTCGTCAAAATCTAATGCATACATCTTCTAATTTTTAATGTGAATTTACCTGATGCAAACATTTTTTTTTTCTTAAATTCACTTGATTTTGTAAACTGCTTTTTAACAGTTGCAGCTATTACTGCTTGCATCAAATTTCATTTTATAGCATGCAAATGTTACCATTTAAGTAGTTTTGCTGGTAACTGAAGTTACGGATACATTTTCATTTTTATGAAGCAATAATTCTCAACAGGCTACTACAGTTTTAAATGACGCACTCAAAAGTATTATTCAACAATGTCTTTCAATGTTATTTCACATTCTTGAGCCATCATAAGATTTTTCATTCTCTCTTGCATTAAAAAATGGATTACTGGCAAGGCCTTAAGAGTTTTAATATATTGACTTGTCACTGTCTCGTCAAAAAGAAAAAGCGGGTTGTGTTCTATAAAGTACCAATGACAATTCTGTGGCCAAAACCATGAACTGGATAGACACTTATATCAATACCATTTCCCAAAGTCCTTGTTGTTCTTTGTATACTCCACTCCTCCAAAGCAGCTTGAATATTTGTTCACAGAATGTGTTTGTATTTTTGAAACAGAATATGAAAACCTGGAATGAGATTCTGGCCACAGTGAAGTTAAAAGGATGTTTTCCATCTACTGCATGAAAGCTAGGATTTCATTGCATGGAGATTCAATACTATTGTTCCAGTTTACCATGCCAGTTTCCCATCAGAAAAACTTGAAGCTAAAACCAAAGTGGCATAATTTTCTTCTTCATTTGTATCAAAAGGTCCTTGGTAGTCAAATTACTAGATCTGCAAATACCAAGCTTTGTGTTTAAGACTTAGTTCGTAGTATAAATACTTTTCCTACAAAGTTTTTACATTTTCAGATATTGATGGTAATACAAATGGCCTTGATTTCTGTTGAAAATTATTCACTTATCCCATAAATTACTTGAATTCATCTGGATATATTGTATAACATTTTACAATGTATAGTGCTTTTAATGTCCTCTGAAATTACAGTTCATACCGTGTTTAAACCTCAAAGCCAACTTCCCACAAATCAGAGAAGTCCATACTGGAAAAACGGGGGAGGTTCCCCCACTCTGTTCAATCAACGTAATTTTTTCTTTTGAAAATCTAGTTGCATTTTTCATAAACTGAAACTTTTTTTCACAGACTGGTGAAAACTAGTTTTCTGAAACTAGGTTATGCACTGACTTTGGTCCATTTAACAAGGTCAGACTGTTTATTCTTGACCAAATTCTTTCCCACTGTAAAAAGGTACTTTTAAATGCCACATTCCAAAACAGTGCCAGTAAGTCAATGAAGCATATTTTCCCACAAGAACTGATACCATGCATAGGCCCCTCCTTATTTAATTCTTCTAGTGATTAAATTACATAAGGTGCACCATGTCTTCTATGTCCCAAATAATTTAAATCTATCAATCTGTAGTGCCAGTTGTGCCATTATTAACTTAATTAGTTTTATTCATTACAAAGCAAGACTGTCTGAGCACCATCAGACAGTAATAGAAACTAAAAGACATTTAAGTAAAAATTTAAAATATTAAAAAACCCAAAACCAAATACAAAATTCACTGTTGATTTAAAGACAGGCATTCTTATTTGCCTTACAAATTGGCTTAATTCATTGAAATCTTGCTGATTTACATCAGCTGAAGTATGTGGCTATTATGTCCTACTGCAATAGCCATAAGAAAACGTAAACCAGTAAAGCATTTTCAATTTTTAAGGTATGCTTCCAAGCTGGTTTTCATTTTATGGAGCAAGAACATAAATACGTAAACAAAATTAAGGAAAACAGCATTACATTAAGAAAATACATATCTACCTCTGTTTAGATCCTTTCTGTTTAGATGTTATAGTGAGCATGTTTTGAGATGTTTTTTCTTAGTGTAACATGGCACCCAGATCAACCCAGCATACTAAACTTCATAGCAAGATTTTCAAATTTTCCAATAATGCATTTTAAGAACGAATTGATTGTTTCTGTCCTTGCAAATGCAACATAAAGCAGAACCTTGAAGAATCACGTGGAAAGATGTGCATACAAATAAAATGGCATTAAAAAGCATCAGATACAGCTTTTTTTCTGAGATGTACTGTCAATGAAATTACAGCACCACTGGTGGAAGCACATTCTTTGAAGCGATCAGTTATATATATGCAAGGTAGCCAAAACTGCTCTGCTTCAAATAGACATAAGAAGCAGATATTATTCTTACAGAATACTAGAAAAAATGAACTCAAATATTCACACTTAGGATGTTTAAAAATATAGTACAGGAAAGTGTACTTGATTATAATTTGATTCCAACAGAGCACCTTAATTATACACCTCCCTCCCCCCCGCCAATCAAAAAAAATTCAAAATCTCTCCTATACACGTTTTCACAGGAATTTTAAAACCTTCAACATGACTCTATGCACTCTAATATGAAATCCATGCCATGCTCCTGTCTTGCACTTCAAGAACTCAGTCACGCTGTTCAACAGAAAGCATTCAAACAACCACAGAAACAAGCACGTTTCCATGAATAGTCTTAACATCTTGTGAAAAACCCCCCAAACCCAGAAGTATTCCACACTTTGAAGACTACCCTGTAAGAGTTAAAATTTTTGTTCACTGTCACTTAAGAAGGGCCAGGCTTTAGCCAGAGTGAACCAAATAGTGAGTTTGACTGTTTCATGAAGCCAGTCAGTAGAAGTGCTAATACAAACTGGCACTTAGTTTGTATCTACCTTAATGTTATTTTCCAAGTAGATTAAAAGTTATTATGTAATTATTGTCTGAAAACAATTGCCATGAGTGGTATTACAAGATGTTTATACCACTCTAGAAATCCTCAACTGACTTATGGTACTCCCAAAGGCACTATACATTGCCAGACCCTGACAGCTTTAATTTTCAACCTTATACCTTTCTTTAAGGGATAGTAAGATTCTCATAGAGTTAGGCCTTGTATTTTCTTATGCCCAAGAGACGTTTCTCCTATGTATAAAACAATGTATACATACACAAAACTTTCCCTGTTTTTCAAAGACACAACATCCTCAGGCTATATTAATTTACAGTATCTTTTGCCTGAAAATTTAATCAAAATAGGGAACTCATTAATTTTTACAGGATAGTTGAGGAGTGGCAAGAAGATGTGAAATGATGATGGAAGTCATGCATTTGTTTTATTTCCTAAAAAAGGTGTATAAAGTCCTGTTTTCCTGAAAAAATCCAACAGGAGGATACAGTTTTCCTCTAGGACTTATTCCAAGTACTCCACCCAGAAGCTCTCAGCTTTCTCAGCACTTTGCTGTATATGTTCCTGTTGATGTCTGTGACTTTAGTGTCTGCATTTGTGCACTGCTTCCCATGGCTCCTCTCACTCTCAAAGATACCTTCTCAAACATCATTGGCTCGTTTGCATTTCCACTCAGATTTCAGTCAAACCTGCTCACCCACATAGCTTAGATTCCTAACTGGTCCTGCATATGTCATGTATTTTGGGTGACAGTTTGTATTATTTCAGCTATATATTACACAAAAGTGCTTAATTGCTTTTATAAATTTATCCAATATATACCACTGCTTTTATCCTTCAGTTAGACGTCATTTCAGGAAAAGCTGTTTCAGCTCTGCCTGTATTTTGATGGAATCCTTGAAAATTATGTTCTTTATGATGCTGCAAAAGCCCAAATGGTAATGGCATCAGGATTGGCTTGGGCTGGATTCATCTCAGCTGACTTAAGATCTGAGCACCATGCAGATGTTCACATCTGAACTTGTCACCTTTGACAACCAGCGGAAAGGAATAGGTACTTTTGGAGTCTGATCTATGTTAACTGCCTTGTTTGTTTAAGGTAACTCATTCTACTGATTATACTAATTAGGAGATTACTTTTGATTACTACTAGGCTACTTAATCAATGAAGTAATTTAAGCGTTAGATGTCCACATATTGTCAGATAAACCTCACTTACAGTATTTCTGTGTCAGCAGACATTCATATTGCCTTCCAAGTTGCCTTACAGTTTTTCTTCCTTTCTCCATTTCCTTTCAAATATTTGTCAGATATCTCCAAGAAATGGCTTTTGGTTTTAACAATAACACAATAATGTCTGAGACACATCTTCATAATTTTATTCTGGGAATGTATAGCTACAACAGCTTTTTCAACTTTCTTTTGGCAGCGTGCATATATCTGATAGGTACTCAGTGGGGACTGGCTGCACAACTGGCAGAGTTTGCTTTGGGATCCATCTCTTGACTTCTTACTCACCACTCCATTTATTCAGGTCAGCATTAGATAGTAGTACACACTGAATTTTTCTGGTATTGATTTTTGCCCCCTAATTTCTCCTAGCCCTCTGGGACACTATCAACTCTCCCCTTTTAAAAACTTTTCCACATGCAATAAGCCATTGAGCACTTTTACCTCATGAGATATTATCACCAATTTTTCCTCAGAAAGAGGAAAGCTCGTCATCTGATTCCTGTAAGGTGAATCACGATCCCTGTAGATCCATGCTGCGTACATTATGTAAATGTAGATTATTAGCTTGTACCTAGACCAAATGCATGCTGAGGCACACCATAGGTTCAATGACTTCTATATGCTATCAGAATGAATATTAGATGTTAATTCCAGTCCCTTTTGTGCTGGTCTACAAAGGTACACAGCTAAACTCTTGTTTTGTATGAAAAGCTTCAAAACTGAAGATTCTTGACTGAAGTTTTCCCTTATGTTTGTGTGCAACTCGCCTGGGACCCCGTACCTAGTGAAGAATGAACTCATTACAATGTCTGCTACTGCCAGGCCTCTTGGTTCCTTGCTTTGTGTACCTTCAGCCATCTCAAAAATTGCCTACTGCTACCATCTAGCATTGCCTGATGGGCTTCTCTGCTCTGAGGTCCAAACACATCAGTAGCTGTGTGTGCTTCAGTGTGGCTCTCAGTGATACAGTAGCAAGCTGGATCTGTCTTTTGGGAAGCTACTTCGCGGCCCTACAACAATGGCATACATATTCTGTACTTCTTTTCCATTTTCTCTGTGCCCTCCACTGAATAAAATTCTTCCTCTAGGTTAAGAAGGGATTTCCCAGTCCAAAAATGTGGAACAGTTTAACAAGCACAGCTGAGTCTTTCTTTCACTGATACCCTTAGTTATCACCTGATGTTTCTCCACACTCCTTGTAGATTCTGTATCTCATCTTTAACTTCCAGACTAATACCATCTGCTATCATCACTGTGCTATCCAAAGACCATTTTAAATTCCACATGCCAAAAAACTTGTCATTTTACAAATCACAATGTCTGGAAGCGCCTCATTGAGCAGAGGATCATTCTAGCTGCCCCAGTGGAGAAACCATAAACATCCATCCTTCCATAAACTACATGAAAAGAGAATACAAAGATCTTTTGAGGATGTATTTTTTTTGCCAATATATTTTTCATGGTTCCACTTAATGTTGCACTTGCAATTAGAACTTCACCAAGGTGCTCAACCTCTCCTGTTGATGCCTTAGGACTTTAGCTTTTATATTTTCATATATTTGTAATCCTGCAATTCTTTAGTGTATAACTCTAAACTCCATAATAGAGTGTTAGCAACTGCTTTTCCCATTTTTGTCACAGACAATTCCTCTCTAGGCCTGAAAATCAAGGACACTTTACTGTTTCAGGCCCTGAGAAATGTAAATGAAAGTGAGCTGGGGGGGAGCAAACTAAGAGAATGGGACTCCACTGCCTGAAGCTGTAATTGGACAATTAACCTCTGATATGCAAACGGACAAAACTTACATCTGTCTGAAAAACGTGTGACTGTGTCCATCCTGGGTGTAGTCTCTGCGAGACTCCTGCACTGCCCAAGGTGTAGCCTGTGAAGGCCTTTTTAATAAATCCCTACCCTTTATCCTTTCACTCTGTCCAACCCCAGTTCCAAGTCAGCCTCTACAAGGCATCACTGTCCCCAAACTTTCTCTTATAAAAATGACAGGGAAGATACTGTAGAGATTTATGCAGCTCTAAATGTCTGGATTTTGTTGAGTGGTGTAAGATATGATCATCATCCAAACTTGTGGTGTCTCTGTGTCAATACCGCCATGGAACTGTAAGCTCTAGGATTTGTACCAGTATGAACAAAAACAGTTCTGAAAGGGTTTTGAAAAGTGACAGGTGAAGAGAGAAGAACTCATATGAACTATTTCCAACACTGAAAACCAAAAAGTCTGATTCTTGCTAACTTATACAGCTTTTCAGCTCAAATCATTCTGCAGTGTTGAAATTCATAAATAAATGTTCTCTATTGTCCAGTACAGGTGAGTGGCTGTGGAGTTGGCAGCTCTGTAGAGCTGCAGGTTTCCTGTCTTCAGTGGAAACCTCCCCATTCACAGATTGTGTGTGCAAGGTAAAGGACCTCTTTCGGAAGCACTTCACTGTCCACTAGGCATTCTTCCTCCTGTTCCACAAAACAGAATATATGCTTTTTCAGATCCTTTGTGCTAGGAGTAACATTGTTAAAAATGTTTCTTCCAAATCCAGGTCATTCACCCTAAGTACAGCCGAAGAACCTGTGCAGTACAGGACAAAGAAATACTGTGGACTGTCTTTTCCACTAGTTACTCAACTGTTCCTGTCCCAGCCAAAGAACTCTTGCTCTGAAATGCCTCCTAAGTTTTTTTGATAGTGTACTTTTTTCCCCATCCTTTGGACTTGCTTGACACTGTATGTTTATAACAGTTATAGTGAAAAGCAAGTAGTACAGCATTAAGGGTACTATTTATTCACTGTAATAAACAATTCTTTTAAGATAAGGGTATTAATTTTGGATTATAATTGCCATAAAAAATATGGTGCAGTCATTTCTGAATCATAGCTAAGGGTAAAACCCAAGAACTAGCTGAAAGCACATCTCTTTCTCGACATATTTCTTCAAAACTTATTTCTTCTTTCCTGCCGGTGAACAATGAACTAGCTGTTTACATGGCAGGTTTCCATGGTTACAATCTTGCATGGGGCCCACATGGTACAACCTATATCATTGTTAAATCAAAAAATATCTCCTGCTTCCTAAGCAGAAAGTCCCTACTCTCGTTATTCCTCATTTAAATCCACAACATGACCTCAGAACTCGATCAGCAAGAACTTGTAGGTGGTTGTTTTCCCTCCTTTTTCTTTGCATCAGTTTTCTCCTGTTTCTGTGCTAAGTAGATAAATTGCTCATGTTTCTTAATGCTAGTTTGTTTCATTTTTTTCTTTTTATTATCTGCTCTTTGTCACTCAGGCCCAGTAAATGATGAAAACTCTGATGCTGTTTCAAATCACTCTGAACTTTAAAAGCAAAAATGTACTGAGTCTTCAAATAGTATGCAGTCATTCAATTTTTTAATTATTTTTTTCTTCTTTACTGGAAAGCTACTACCAAGATGCCGATGTCATTACGATAGTTGCCCTGGAGAGCAGAACAACTTGCTGACTGCAAACGAATTATCCACAAACCAGCTCTTCCACACTGATCACAAGTTTAAAGGATATTTCCACAGACTGTATCTGCAGAACAAGTTTTCCTTGCACTCATTACAGAGATAGAAAAATCCAATGCAATGGTTAATTTATCTGCTCCTTTAGCTGTTCTGATTCACATTTGAATTCTACAGACTTTCCCAGTGGACAACAATTTTGTGCATTTTAGAACAACCGTTAGTTTTATTTTCAAATCTCCTGCTTAATTTTTTAGCATGTCTCATTCAGTAACTAATCTATGACAGTTTTGCATATTTCATAGAACCAGTTATTTTATTAGACCAATTTTAGCTACTGCTACTCCTCTGACAGACCTAAACAAAAACTCAAGCCGCTGCTTGTACCTCCAAGGTCTGACTTCCAGTAAGGAGCAACTTACTGAACTATATTGGGAGTTTTTGATATATACTGAGAGGTCCTGGCTGATTTTCTACTTTTCAAAAGCATTCTACAGTCATCTTTCATGACACTTCTATTTAACTGAATTATTTCTTAATCCTGGCACTTATGTGATTTTTTCCTGTTTTATAAACCATAGTATTTTTATTACTTACAAACAAATGTAGTTTATCTGATCAGAATCTCTTTTTCCATTGTCTTTTAAACATAGAATTGTTCTGGAGTTTCAGAAAAGTTGATTCTGTTATAACTGTATCATCTTCTGATTCCTTTCAATAAGAAAATATCTCATTTCTATGGCAAATCTTACAGATCCCCAGAGTGCTTTTGGCTTCTTTGCTTTACCTTGATCACAAAACCCCATCACTGTCAGCCTCTGTGGTATTTGTGTGTTGTAACAATGCAAGCGTCCTTGGGTGTCTCTCTCTTCTTCCTCTCTGGAGCTTTCAGTATCCAAGCCTCCTTGGATTGATGGCTGTCCTTGACAGATGTACCACGGCCTTTTAGTGGACCTGAGCAGCTGAGGCCAAGTATAAATTCTGAAGCGCCGACAGAGCTGGGCTACTTAGAAAGGTTACCAGACATCTCCTTTCTGCTCCTTTTTCTCACTGTACATACGGTGTGCGATGCTGAAATAAGCTTCCCTGGGATTTCAGTAGGCATTTCTATTATTTGAGCTGGGAAAATATAAGTCTACAGGATGCACAAAAAGTAACAACATTATGAACAGTCTCCTGATGGGTTCATTTTTACATCCAGGTGTTTACTTTACTTCCACAGTAGTCTATGTTCCTGCTTACTTGCGCGTGCTGATTTTTCTGCTCAAGTCCTTTTTGAAGGTTATTTTTGTTAGCTACTTCCAAGTTTATCCAAGCTTTTCTGGCATCTCCTTTTTCATGGAAGGTCTGACCAGGTTTTCAGCAGTCAGGCTGGTTGGCATTCATTGATGTGACTTGCCAGGTTCATCCCATTTCCAGATGGGGAACATTGCAACCAGACTTCCCACTCCATCTGGACTTTTTCAACTTGCTATCCCAACAAGAATTCAATTCTGGCTTTCAGATCATCTTTTATCCCTACCTGTGAAACTTTCAGGTTGTATTTTTGCCACTTTAGCGAAGGGTCACTCTTTTACATCTCATTTTCATTTTTTGTTCTTTCATATCCCTTATTTAAACTGTAGCTTCCTTTGGTTTTGAAGACCATCTCCATTATTTGCTCTGCCTCATCTTACTAAATTTTCATAATTTCTTTCTTTGGAAAATGAATTTGGCTTTGATGTTTATGCTAATTATGGCCTGCTGATGGCTGTTTCCATGACGAGTGGAGCTCATGAAGTGCATTTCCGAAAAAGCTAACTATATAACACACATCAGATCTTGAAGGGGCAAATACAGAGATACGGAACTGGAACAGACTACCACAGTTATCAAAATTTGCCAACTTGCATCTCAGAAATTCACCATGCTCCCTCTCAAAGTTATTTATATTTCTTGCCTGCAGTGGTCCTACTGTAGGGTGCTTCAGAATCTCACTACTTGTTTTCTAACTTCCTGACAAAAGTTATTTAAGTTATCTAAAGTTATGTAAGTTGGTTTAAACTAGCTAGTTCTCGTGCCGTCACTGATTTTTTAACACATTCTCTCTGTCTGGGTCCTTGATGATGTTTTTAAGCATTAATTGTATTTATTGTTATGATTAATTTTGCTAAAGTAATTCAGATTCCTCTTGCCTCACAGAAAGAGTGTCCCTTGTTCTCTGATTGTTACACAGAAATCTGTCCTTCCCCATGACTGCTCCTGTCCAAAAGCATCTCTCAACCACAGAGAAACTGAGCAGCTTACAGTCTTCTAGATGAGGTCTGATCAACTAATTTGTGTTGCGGCATCAGTATTTTATTACTTCTTATAAATTATCCTACACGTAACAGTCGACATTTTCATATGCTCTTTTCATGCATCTAAATGATAACTCATAGTCCCTACGTGATCTCTGCAGCTTGCTACCAAGCTATTTGTAAGGTCTCAAAACCAAGGAATTTAGCTTGTAGCTCAGTAAATCTTTTAGTGTAACATATCTTCCTCCGGATTTATCCACTGAAATGCTGAAAATCAGAAATCTAGAGAAATCTAGTTGAATTCTTTGGTGCTCTATAATTTACTGAAATCTGGAAAGTCTAAGGCTAATATACTTCCACTGTTCATCAAATGATTTATCTTACCATATTCTGCAAGGATGAATGTATTGCAGCTACAGGTAACTGACCTCTTTAGTGCAACTACAAGGCATTGGTCATCTGCCACCATTTAGTAAACAATAACAAAGAACATAATGGAGTTAAATTAAGAATGGGACATTGAAGGCTGGACATCAAGGAAACTTTCTGAAAGTACTTATAGAGAGGTTTTGGAACAGGCTCCCATGGGAAGTGATGGAAATCCTATTTCTGGGCACATTAGTTATAGGCAAAACATTAGAAATGCAACAGAGAACGATCTCACTTGTTTCACTGGACTGGATGATTTCTCAGCTCTTCTCCTTTTGAGTTCAAGAATTCCACACCAGCAATGCTGAACGAGTACTAAATATTGCTAGGCTAAGAGGAATTTCCTTGGCTGTACCTGTGCAAGGGAATTCTCAATTAGAAATGCCTTCTACAGCAGGACTTCGGCCAGTGTGAAGAGAATATTTACAGTTACTTTCCTGCCACTGCAAGAAAGTGCCAACGACTCATTTTTATTACACATTAAGCCCTCAGAGCATTTCTGTCAGCACTGTACAGACACCTGCCTTCACTATGGAGCAGCAGGAGCTCCAAGGAGAGTATGCTATTTGGTCTGCTCCTCTTTTCTTTGGATGTCTCACATTCAAGTACCAGACAGGCCCATGCCTGCTTATTCAATGTGCTCTGATAAGAACATTCCCTGAGGCTGTATTTTAGTGTTTCAGGATGGTTTGAAATTATGTGGGAACAGTTTTGTAAATACACAGGGAGAGACCTTGTCAAACAATCAAATTGTTTTTACAATCCAACCCACTCAATTATCTCTGGGAGTAGATGTAAAAACAGAGCCACTTAAATCAACAGAAAAATAGTACAAAGAAGATGTAAATCACTGGGTGGGGGAAATGCACCACATATTTTTACATCTGAAAACAGGAGACAGAAGTATGATCACACGAAAGCAGGATGCTCTTTTATAATATAGAGAAAATACACAGTAGTAATTTTCTCCCTTCCATTCTCCCTTTTACAACCTCTGACCCGATTTTTTTAGCAGACTAAGCACGGTCTGTTCCTTATAAAGTCAGTTCTACATCCTACAGTCTGTTCACCAGGTATTTCTTTGAAATCTCTAATGCAGTACTGTACCATTACTAACATCTACTTCATCTTATTAAGTGAAAGAGAAAGAAGAAGAAAGGAGAGGAGAGGAGAGGAGAGGAGAGGAGAGGAGAGGAGAGGAGAGGAGAGGAGAGGAGAGGAGAGGAGAGGAGAGGAGACAATGACATTTTATCTTCACATCAACATGTGAAGGCCTACTTCCACTGAGGCCATTTTTCTTGCACCAATGGAACTGTGCTGTTGCAAAATGACACCAAATTTCACCCTGAGATGAAAAGGCAATGCATCACAAAAGCAGAATTAAGAAGAACCTAAGTAATATCAGGTGTCAGATTTAAAACAAAATAAAAAGCTTTTCTCACAGTGCCGAAGTTAACTGTAGCCCAGAGTAGAAATGGTTCAAAAAGTAAGCAGATTATTTTATGGAGGATGGGTACTTCAGTAATTTTTACAGACAATGATCTAGATACAAGCTCCAGCATTGGAAATTGCCACACTTCTGATTGCTGAAAGCTGTTTCTTCTCTCCCTCCTGAGCATCCTCTCTTGAACATTATCCTTTAATAGAGCACGTAGTCAACCTTTGGTCCAGCCCAGCAGAAACTTCCTTTGTTCTGATATGAACTGTGCTTGAAATTGCATCTCTTTTCCTTTTTTGCCAGCAGCACAAGGTAAATTTATTCTGCAGGCTTGCACTGGTGCAGCTGCAGGGCTGCAAAACATGCTCAGCTCAGTGTGGACAAACTCTGTCCTCACATACCATATATTCTAATGTTTGCAGCTCTGGAAAGGGGTTTTCTGGCACAGAAAATATTCTCATGTGAAGCCAATTTGCTTGTTTACTGTGAAATAATTTACTTTCTTTGAAAGATTAAAAGATAGGCTTTTTATGGTTCATGATAAACCTGAGTCTGAATCAGAGCAGAGGGCTGCATTCCCTGCATTCCTGACAGGTCTCAAGGGTGAGTCCTGGCATCAGCTGCAGGGGAACAGCAGAGAGCTCTGAATGCAGGTCTTGGCACCGTGGGGGTAAAAAATACTTTAAACACTGATACAGATGCTCTTAGAAGTTTTGTTACAGTCAGATACAGTAATAGCCTTACATGAACCAGCTGACTGGTTCATCTAACACCTTCAGAACAGCGTAAATCAGCACGAGCTGCGAGCTGCGAGGTTTTGAGAAACACTTCTGCCTTTGAGTTACTTTAGTTACTCAAGGCCTCAGCTGAACACTTCAGATGTGGTTTCATAACTGACACCAACAATGCTAAGATGGTGGTGCCTAGGGAGTGGATGACCCCATCCTTCTGCTCACCCTCCCCTGTGTGTCAGTGCTGTCAGCTGTGCGGCCACGCAGTGATTTGCACCCACTAAGCCACCTGAAAATTAGTAACTACTTCATACAGGGCTCATTTTCAGTCAGACTGCAAGGGAGCGACCACTAATGCCAAAGAATGGGAAGTGATGGAAGGGTGCAGTCAAAAGCAGGGCCATTCTTTCAGTGGAAATGTTACATCTACTTATGCTGACTGTGAAACAGCACCTGTGGATTATTTCTAGAATGTGTCTCAAGAAGTAACAACCTTGTCATAAATCCTCTGTCTCTGTGAGAGCAGCTAGTACAACTCTTCCAGACAAGACTTAAAAATGTAAAGATTCTTATGATGGGCAATAAAAATTAAGTTGGTTTTGGAAATTATCTTATATGATTATAATGTAGATGAGTAAGAAACTTCTAATTTCCTCATTTTGTTGATGTGTATTTTCATACTGCCCTTTGATTAATATTGTGACATTGAATGATCTGTTTTGTCACTGTTATTTTCATATAAATCTGGGTCTTCTTAGTGAACAGCTGATCTAAGTCAAGTCATCATAAATATATCTTAAAATGTTTTCAGTCATCTGCGGATCTTACTGTCAATGTGCTGATAATGATTTTTGTTCTTAAGATGACTCCAGAGATAAATGACTCATTTTATGTGATGGAAATAATCTTCCTAGAGGGTGTTGGGAGGATGCAATAAAGATCCCTCCAGATGTTAAAATACCAGAAAAATTCACTAATTTTTTCACAAAGCCAGACACGTGGACTTTTTATGCAGAACTGTGCATTAGTAGGGAAGACAGATTTTCCTTAAATAAGACAACAATTTTGATCTTATTGCACTTCTAAATAGCCACAAACTCTCAGCAGCAGCACTGACAAGCTCAAACCCACATATTTTGATCCACTGGACGTCTGTCTGTCTATTTTCCTTTTCAAGGACGCTTGGGTGGACTAGACAAATGCACCACAATGAAAGAACTGGAGATGAGGGCCCAGATCTCAGGTGATGTGCTTCCTCACAACAGGGAAGTGCATACCAAAACAGTGCCACATCCACCTGTCAGAGGGGGAAGAGTTACGACCTTCTTAAATCACGCGTGAGATAAAATCAAGTATCACTGTACTGATTTGTACTCATTTCATTAGGACACTCTTTAACACTTAGTTTAAGTGGCAGGTGGTTACTTAACTTCCATAGGTCTCCTCTGATGCCTGATGGTAACTCAGATTTAAATAGATTGCTGAATCAGATCCATTTAGGGATCCTCAATGTATCTCAGGTTAAAGCTGCACTGCAAGAGACTCCTAAGAGGTGGCCATACAAAAAGAGGTAAAAAAAAAGACAAAAACCAGGGAAAAGCAAAAAAAATGTTTGTCTGGGTTCTCAGCAATCACACTGGCTCAGAGAAGAGTTTACATTTACATTATTTACTAACGGGGGACATTTACTGGAAAATTACAATGCAACAGTGGCCAGAGAAGAACACATTCCTCTTTGGAAGAGAGTTTTTCTGTCAGTTTTTGGTGCTGTTTTTGTTGCTGTAACTAACTTACATATTTGTTTTTACAAAGTAAGCCCCGTTAGTGAAAATTATTTTATGCTCCCTTGCTACTATACCAACAAAATGAAATCCAAGTTCTTGCATGATGTGACATGTAAACCATTTGCACTGAAGTGACTGCCAGAAATGGATGGAAAGTTTTTATCCTGAAGAAATACTCAAATAAAATGCTAGCATAATCTAAAATTATTTACTGAAAGTAACTGCAGAATATTTTGTGTCCTCGCTTTTTCAAAAACCTATTTGGTCAGGTCCAGTACTCAATAATTTAGAGCATCAGCAGAAAAAGGGATGTATTTTCCCTTCTGTGTTGGGTAAATCTGAAAACAAGTGTTGTTTTTTTAAAAAGGAAGACATAAACCAATTTTGTTGGCATTTCATGGGGGGGAAAAAGCCCTCAGTAGTGCTGACATCTAAGGTAAAACACACATGTTTTCAAAGAAAGTATTGTAAGTGTGTTACAAACACCAACATTTTGCCAGTTTCACTCAAGATCCTGATGCAGGCCAGGTTTTAAGAGGTGGACAGCCTCAGCTCCACCTAGATGCTCTGATCACAACTGCATGCACTTATCTCACTTAACATTCTTGTACGCCATGATTCAGCTTAATTTCCTTTCTTTAATGCAGTCAAAAGTCAGCAGAAACAGATAAATGGATTATTCCTTTTTGATAATACAACTTCAGATTTTCTAGACACCCAACTGCTCCTTTGCTTAGGGAAAGTTAGAACTGAGCATCCATTTTTCTGCACCAGCAAAAACGTGACAGTTCATTAGCTTTTGCTATCCAATCTAAAATTACAGTCACATCAATCTACCTCCTCTGTCCTATGGAGCTTCTCTGTTATCACAAAGCCTATTCAAAATTTCCCCAAGGGCCAAGACCAACACTTGAAAAAGAGTCTAACTTAGCACGAAACCAAAAGCATGCCCTATTACCCACCATCTGAGACACCCCCACCCAACCTCATTCTTTCTAGTGCTGTTATTTCAGACTCGTATCAGGTCTCAGTCTGAACACAGCTGGGAGCAGTGATCTCCACCCTGCCCCCCCAGCCGGCGTAACATTAGTTTGAATCTTTTATTCCTTCACTGACAGAAATATCAAGAGGTTTCTTTAAATGGCAGCAATATGCCTGGACTACCGGTCTGCCAGGAGGATTCTTCAGCATTGTGTAAATAACCGGCTGTTAGGAAGAGACTGCTTTGAAGTTACCATTTGCAGCACCCACAGCACTTAGGTTGGATCTGTTTTTACTGGGCTACTTTCATGGCAAGCTCTTTTTGTCCCATCTGAAGAGTTTCTTTGTGAGCAGTGAATGAGGATGCATCTTGGGAATGGTCTGATACTTCAAAAGATGATTCTTGTATTTTATCTTGCAGCAAGCTTCTCCTCCGAAGGAAACGCTGCAGAGCCCTTGTATTGATCACAATGATAGTCTTTTATCGCTGGGCTGTCTGCACTATCACTATCCAAAGCAAATCTTTGCAAGCTATGGCTTTTATTAATTGATACATGTATAGATATATTGTCTTTTACAATGCAACACCTTTATGCTGCAAACATTTCAAAATGAGCTGGTCTTGCTGAAGTCCATGAATGTTTACTCACTACCTGGTGAATAACTGCAATTTAGACTATTTTTGGAATGGTAAAGTCAAGAATGTCTTTATGTTTAAAAACCACAAGTTTGGGGGTTTGGGGTTGTTTTGTTTAGCTGTGCTTCCTGTACTAAGTTTCAATGGAGGTAAAAAAAAAGCAGCATTTGCACACCTAAGCAGCTAGCCAAAGGTAGAAATTAAAATCAGAAAAGGAAAATTGATAGCTAAAACATATTTAGTAAAAGTTTCTAACCAGCAATCAGTTTGCAGGAGCAGTGGAGACTGACATTTAAAACCATACCACATTTATCACATTCTAAGCAACACATCCCTATAGTTGTCTACATATCCAGACACAAGTTAATTTTGAAGACGTTGAACACTAAATGTTTTTAAACATTTATTTACTTTTAATTTAACTTTTAAACTATTAACTTTTTAACTTAAAAAGGCCATAGTTATAGTTATTTGGGTTTTTTTTAAATAAGAAAATAATGACAAAGTTCTAGTTGTGAAAGCCATTACTTATGTCTACGCCCATATACTTGATTTATCCTTGATCACAGACTAATTCGACTATTTTAATACTCTTTAGCTTAGCTGCAGTGACACTTGGATGCTTATCTGAACACAGTACAAACTTGCATGTGGATAATCCCTTGGTCTGAACACCTCTTGTTCACAGCAGTGCTAAGAGTACCAGCTGATGGGTTTTAACACATGATTTCTAGCATGCAAGTATTAGATACTTGAGCACATGAACATACTTTACAAAGCAATCCTGGCAATGCTCTCTTTTGCTGTGGCAGATTTCTGGGTCTTTTGAACTTCCTTCCTAAGAAGGCCACATGGTCATGGAAAAACTCTTGCTCAGTTCTGTAGATATTTTTTCCTCATTTCATGCAGAACTTGTCAAAAATGTCCTGCTGGAAACCTTGTAACATTCTGAAGTTTTAGTTTAAATGATTTTATGCATCAATAGAAACACTCATTGAAGGTGCTACTGACTGGTAACTGGGAAACAAAATAAGAGCAATTCGGGAAGAATCTTTCTCTCCTTTTCTTCTGCTTTGAGTTACATGACCAATCTTCCCTGATCTCAGCAGACAGATTCTTTCACCTTTGGATTAGACTACATCCCACAGACAATGAAAAAAACTAGCCCTAAACCACAGGTTTACATATATTTTATGTGACAAGGATACTTCCCTACGTTTAGCAAGATGATATAATTTTCTGTTGCTTTCTGCCTTCATTCACTCTGAAGCCAGATGTCCATAGCTGCATCACATGACAATGGGAAGACCCTTGCACAAACTAATAATAAGAACGAATTGCTTCTTATCAACATGAGCCAGGCTAATTTTTACAATACGGTGTAAAATGCAAAGTGGATCCTTTCAGTTTCTTTTTTCAGCAGTTCTGCCTTTTCTGTCTTGATCATAAGAGTTACTGTCATGGCAGCTGTGATACTCAGAATAGCAAAAAGGAAACAAATAAATCATGAGCAGGCAACAAACCCCCAAGATACCCAACATGCACACAGTATGGCAGCTCCTCAATATGCTCCAGAGATGCTGTGCCAAGCTGCAGCAGCTGATTCTGGGGGCAGGGCCAGCAAGCGTGGAAATGGGCTCAAAAGGCAAGGAGCTGGCAGGGTTTCTCCAGAATTAATGGAGGAAAGGGCTAAATCTTCTGCAAGTGAGCTCATGTCTGAGCCAAGGACAACTAGGAGAGCTGGTGGGAGAGGGGCAACAGTGGCAGGAGACTTGGTGATACTGGGGGTGCTCTTAACAGCTGGCTTGGGAAACAGCTGTGATTTTGGCTGCCAGGTCCTCCTGAGCTTCCTCCAGCACAACCCTATTTGGAATCATTCAGTAACATATGGAAGGAAGCACTGAATGCATATTCACAGAGGTGGAAAATCAGAGCACGATGGTGTGGCATTTTCACAAGTATCTGCGGGGTTTTTTTCAGGCAAAATACCTGGGATTCAGCAAGAGCTTTACCTTAAAATGGATAATTCAGAAACTTTAATCATACTGACTTAATGTACAAAGGAAGTCAGTACCACTACAGAAGCTTGACTGATAGGAGTTTCAGAGAACTAGCACAGATTTATCCATCTGTAATCCGTCATGATTTAATTTAGAGCCAGCAGTCAGTAACTGATTACTTGTACAACGTACAACAACTTCAATCCTGGCTGGAAAGCAATTGTTTTCAGAGACGCAAGTAACTTCAATTGTACACATGGTTCACACTGCTATGACAAAAGAAAAATAAAAGCCTTCAGAAGCTTACCACTGAGGTAAGAGCCATCTGAAAACTGTAGATTCGTGCAAGGCCAAAGTCAGCTAGCTTTATCTGCCCATTGCTGGTTACAAGGATATTTTGGGGTTTCAGATCCCGATGCACCACACGATGAGAATGCAGAAAATCCAGTCCCCGAAACAGCTGAAGCATCATATCCTGTATATAAAGAAGAAATCAACATGCAGTTATCAAAACAAGGCAGCAGGCAAACAAGTAAGCCCCCTGTCATAATCTGCAAAACTAATTTAATAAATATTGACTTAAAAAGGTGCACATATTTAACAGGACATAAAACCAACTATTAATATAAAATGGACAGGATGTTGCTAGAATGAATGCAATTGAACCAATGTCCTTATCAAGTTAATGTATGGTTTCTAGTTGAATTATCTGAGGTTGATTAACAGTAGTGTAAAGATTAATCAATATACTTAAAAAAATAGCAAAAGTATGTAGCTAAATCCCCGGACAACTTCAAAAGAATGCTGTCCAAGTAAGAAAAATACACAGAAGTCTTTGGCTCTAAACTTTAAACCACTCGCCACTTTTCATTCTCACTACCTTATGCTTTGGCCTGCTGTGGCGAAGTGAAGTTTTATCATTCATTTTAACAGGCACAAGGACCTGTTTCAAACAGAAAAACTGTTTAAATGACAAATTTAATTTTGTTTCGTTTTCTAGACGGGAAAGGTTAACTTGACAAAACCTGTTGTATAGAACTTACTAAATAGGACAGAAATTACCTTTAGATGAAAGTTTAGCACTAAAACAGTGTAATAATCATAAGCAGTAATTCTGATTTTTCTTTCTGTTTTGTTATAGTGATACAATCTTCCATGACATTTCCACAGCTGAAGAAACTATTTTATCTGTACTCATGTTTTGACAATCTTAGTAATGTGAAAAGAATGAACCAGCAGACTCAAAACCAAATACTAGAAATCCCCTGCATTCCAAATTAGAAGGATAATGTCAACTTGAAAATTGTATTTGCAGAACAGGCAGTTACAAGAAGATGCTGCAACAAGAAAGGAAAAAAATGGATCAAAAAGTTTATTTTCTGCATGCAATTGACTTGAGCTCATGAAACTGAAGTTCTGTGTATGCTGGTGGCATATGCCCTTTCCATAATCCATGCAGCAGGGTGTCTTCCAATCCTGCTGTTAGCAACCAAAACGATCTTGGAGAAGGGCACGGCACGAAATATGAGAAAAGGGAAGAAGGATAAATTGAAGTTGGTTGCTTTTGTTCTTCTCTATGGACTTGGGCATGTTGCAAGTAAATATTCAAGGCACACTATTGAAAGGAATTATATCTGAGCATGGGTGTAAAAATAGTTCAAAACATTCAGCTTGATAATACTGGTTAAGTTGGATGCATTTTTAAGGTATGCTTTAGAGATACTGCTAAATAATTTAATACAAAATTATTATTTTCTTGTAATGTTTCCTGATCATTTATACAGAAAATATTATAAAATATACAGATATTAAGTTTGGAAGCTCTCACCTGACCTCTGATAAAACAAGGCCATTTCTGTATACAGCCGGCTCATAAAGCAATCAGCTTTTATTTGAAGATCCCAATGATGGAGATTTTACCATGAAATTATGGATGCTGTGATAGTACTAAATTATTATCACCTCTGAAGGAAGGTCGTAAACTGAGAACCCCATTTCCTGTTAGCTGATGCCTTTTATTTCCTTTGCTTCCCCAGGAAAAACTGGGAACTGATAATTTTGACAACTGGTATAATATAGTTTGGACCTTTAAAAAAAATAAACAAGTGTATTGAATCCTTTTGTATTTACATAATTTTTCTTTGCAGTTCATAAATTTGGAAGAACTTGGGCTACAGCTTTGCAGGTTTCAGTCATCAGTAGAATTAATACATGTCATATCTGCTCACTCTGTACCATTTTAACTTTTACCACATCCCAAAAGTCTTTGAATCAGTCTTGCAGACATGAAGAACATGCCAAAAACATTTAGGCATATGGTTATTTTAAGTATGAACATAGTTGTTTCACTGAATTTGAGCCTATTTTTTCTTTTTTATTCCATGTTGACATAGGATGAAATAAGAAAATGATTTAAAGAACAGAAAGATTAGTCAGTAGACCCTGGCAAGTCCCTTTTTGGTGACATTTATGTATCCTATTCATTTGTCAACTCTGTAAACTCATTCAGGCAGTTACCAAACATATCAAGAATATTTTTTCCAACAACTGATGCTGGTTTTGTTTCAGCTTTCTTCCTCAAGCTCAGCATAACACAATTCTGCTCTGCTCATTTCAAGATGCAAGCAATGTCTTCAGGTTCTAAATTCAGAGTCTTCTTCCAGCCACAGGTAAAAAAAGAAAATATTTGAAAATGGAGACTGGTATGTCTTCCTCTCTACCCATCAGACTCAAAAGATGAATATCATTTACAGAAGTTCTCTTCACACACAAAAAATAAAATGTGCCACAGAAAAGTGTACTGGGAAAGTGTAAATTTAAAAGGTGTTATAAAGAACAAGAGGAACTGGAGGGAAAAAAGTGCTGTATCTCCTCTTCCAGGAAATTCAGAGTTAGTCTGTATAAGCTGTTTTCTAGTAGGCAGGTTGGACTGTTGATTACATTTATTACTTACCATGATAGGTATTAACAGATTTCAGTTCAAAATTATCTTGGAAGAACAGCCCAAAGTTTTGTGTGTGTAAAGAAGGGCACTTGGACGTAATAAGATTTTTTGCTGCTTGTGATTCATTACTGCCCTGTTTTAAAATTCTCAGCAAGTTAGAAAAAGAGCAGAAGTCAAAATCACAACATAGGCTTTTTATTATGAACTTTAAATACAGAATAACAAATGCTGCAGCTTAAAATTTTGTGCTGCACGTAAGCCTAGTCAAAAACCATTAGGTCTTGCTTTTGGAAAATGATTTTATTCACTTGGTCAGCCACTTGCAAGAAACATCAGGCAGGGTCTGGGCTCTGTGCTTTCTTTGACACTGTAACTAACATCAGAAGATACTAACCTTTGCTAGCAAATTGGATAAAGGCTGTAAACATGCACAAGCCAGATCACTACCTAATTAAATCAGGATAATTTCACTCATCTAACGGAAATGCATCCATTTTTATTAGTGACGAATACTCAGCATTATCTCAATTACCAAGTTCTAGAAATAACTGCAAGAGAGTCTTCATGTGCCTCAAGGATTAGTTTTTTCCCCATGTCTGCTACTCCCTGAGAAATTTTCTATGGTAGATAGGCATACCACGCTTTGGAATTACAGAGAAAATCACATTTCAAAAGTTAACTGAAAAATGATCAATTCTATTCAACAAGAACCTTAATGTCTCAGGAGATTGAAGGAACAAGCTCTAGTGAGTCATGATCAAACCTCTACTGATGTCTATCAGTGTTTTTTGGATATCGTATGTTTGCAAAGACATAGAATGTGCCTGTTGTTTCAGATTAGAGATTTCTGCCATGCTGTAGTATCACAAAACCTACGATAGCTGGCTGTTGCTTGAGTTGAAGATACATACACACATTATCCCACTGAAATTACTTTCAGACCATCACAGATTTACGATTTTTTTTTCTTTTTCAGGCTACATTTTCAATGCCATCTATGTGCAAATATAACATATTTACCTGTAAGTTAATTGAAAACTGAGCTATTTTGGGATGCAATGAACAAGTACACTTTCTTTAGTGGAAAATATGTAGCTTTAATTTTGTAAAAGTCTCATAATAGAAACAGGAGCAAAATTTGTCATGGAAATGCTGCATCTTTGCTTGTTCCACCATATAAGGTATTGACGATGATTGCTCACCCTGACATTTACTGCATTTATCAGCTCTGAATGTCAGGACCGAATTATTATGCTTTTCAAGCAACACCATATTATGTCACGAGTCTCAATAATACACAGAAATATATCCTGCATATTCTTCCTCTGTCATCAGTGAGGATGGGGCTGGGCTTGGGCTAGGCTGAGCAGCTGCTTCTGCTGCCTCTGCCAAAGGCAATATCCATGGCTCACATTTCCTGGCTCAGGCAGCAGGAACAGAAAGCCCTGCTTTCCTATACATTTTTGTCTCCAGCTCGTCCTATCCCCTCTTGACTCTACGCTTCACTGACCCCTCTTAACCCTCCTCCAGCATCTGATCCATAAATCCCTTCCAAGCCATTGGCTTTCAAATACCACTCTGATCCTTTATGAGCCACCCACCATCTTGACTCCCAACAAAAATATCTGTCAATTATCTGCAGCAACTTACTGCTTGTTTAAGACCTGCCAGATTCTCTGGAGGACTCTGCCCGCCTAATCCAAAAGAGGATGGCATGGCTATCAACCAAAACATTCAAGAGTCTACTCAAAGACAAAAGAAACTACGGAGTTGGTTTCAGTGTCAGTGCCTAGGCACCAGCAGCCAGGACTGCAGGGGCCTCAGTCAGGGGCGACCAGGGGCTGTGCCCTGCCAGACATGCTCAGCTCCAGCTGGCTCCGACGGACCCACCGCACTGCATGGCTGGGCCCGTCAGCCAGGACAGCGGTGCCTCCACGAAGATATGTTTAAGGGCACAAAAGGCTCCAGGGAAAGAGGAGAAGAGAACAAAAGGAGTGAGAAACTGCACAGGAAACACCAAGGTGAGAGATGAGGAAGAGAAGTAAGAGGAGAAAGAGAAAAGTACTCCACGGTGGAGCAGTTATCCACACTGCAGCTCTTGGAGCAGGCAGATATTCCTGAGGGAACTGCAGCTTGTGGAGACAACCAGGGGTAGAGCAGGCACAAAGTGTGAGGAGGAAGGAGCAGGAGAGAGGAGCTGCTCCTATGCCGCTTGGGCTGGGGAGTCAGAAGTCATGTGTAGCCTGGAAAAAGGTAGGAGAACCTGTTATTCGAACATCTGCCTTTTTTTTGCCCACCACCTGAATTAGCAAGTATCTACCTTGACTGGCATTAGACTAAGTTGATTTTCCCCAGGATAAGTCTATTTTGCCCATGATGGTACTTGGTAAGCAATCTTCCTCTCTTATCTCAGCCCATGAGCTTTCTTGCTCCTCGTTGCTCTCTACTTTCTGTAGCTGAGGTGGAAGAAGTCAGTGAGTGCCTGGATGGGAGTTTGACTGCTGGACTAGGCTAACCCACCACCATGGAAAAGCTTGGATGCTAGGTTTTGTCTTGGTAAAGGGGAAGAGAGTGAGATGCAACCTAAAGGAAAACACCAAGAGTAATATATCTTCAGAGAACACATGTACCCTGAGGTAACATACGTTTTTGGCTGGCTGCTCGTTATGTGAAGCTCACACTTTTCCTCCACTGGCTATGATGTGAAGAAAGAAAAACCTTTAAGCAGGTTGCCCTTTGCTACAGTGATATGAGTTCCTAATACCAAAGAGAGTAATCCAGTGGAAGCCCACAAATATACTCAGTTGTGTCACCAAATAAAAGCAACACCGTACAGAGCCTTGCAAACTACAACAGACCCTAAATTTGTACTAACGCACAGGCTTTACATGGCTTTTTTTGTTTTGTTTTGTTTTTTTTTTTAACCTATTTTCCTCTTCCTGATCTATTCCTATGCTAATATTTTGTAGAGCACAACAATCCTTTAGCATCTCCCAACGCTTCTCCTACTCTTCTGTGGACTATCTCATGCACCTTCACAACCTGCATCCTTCACAAAGAGTTTCTGTCTATCTGTAACTCATTTTTCTTTTTGCTGAGCAGAATGGAATGTCCCTATTTTACATGGCAGGTGTTGGAATACTCATCCTGAACATTTCCTGTAGGAGTGTTTGCGTAAAAGGCAACCACAAGTGTAAACAAAGGGGATGAGTTTTAGACAGCAATGTGTGATGAATCAGTCAAGGTAGTTTCATGAAAAGGCTCACTGCCTCTCACTGACACAGGACCTTCTCAGAGCAGAAGGGGAGCAGGATGAGGCTTCTTTCATATCCTACTTAATTATATAGAATCCCCAAACACTGAACTGCTTTCAGTTTAAAGGGTAATTTTACACATGCTGGAATGAAAGTTTAAAGAGCTGTCCCATTCTCTGGGCCCTATTTTTGAAGCAGAATAATTACAGCCCTTCTATGGTTATACTTTGTAACAAACAGTCAACATTAATTAATGCCAAAAAAACAATGGCATTCCTGAGGAATTACACAGTACAGATACATGAATAGCAAAAGACATGATTAATGTTGGTACACTGAATCCTGAAGACATTAGCAATAACGTAGTGATTCCCTGTTAAATGCAGTGATTTTCTTTTTTAATTTTTGTCCTCATACTGGGCTGGGAACCCATCACACCAGCCTATCTAGAATGCCATGACTGTGATGGTGGGGGCAGATGCAATTTGCCACAGTCTACGGAGCTGCAGGATACTCTTCTCCATGCAGCTGGCTGGATGCAGTGGCTGGGACACAGTAAGAGGCAGACAGATCCCTGCCCTTGTGCCCTGTTCCTTTCCTCAGAAGAAAGCTATTCTGATCAGTCTCCCTGCAGGGCATTCAGAAAGGGGATGAAGAGGCTGTCTTTGCCCTCTCCTAGTCACACCATAGCTTCTCAGGACTTATCCATGGTCCAAACAAATATATATAGGATATAGAGCTCTTCATCTTCCTTACATTGGGTAACTATTTATCTCAGAGTAATCCTATTGCTTTCCATAAAAGTATTCATAGGGTAAGGGTCATTCCTCAGAAGAGAAGACTGCTCTGATAGTCCTGTCAATTAACTAGGAAGTAGTTAAGAGAATGTGAACTTCACAGCATGTTCAATTTAAATGTTTACTGTTTTGATAAGAGAACAATAAATTCAAATGATCTACTCACTTAGCCTTATTAATCAACCTTACTATACAAGATAACATATTCATTTTCTGTTCACAGAGTAAAATACTGTGCAGAGAAAGATACAGTAAATTCATTTAGTGTATTATTAATATCTGATAAGCAAGGAATTGGTCTAATAATAGTTGGTGTTTTCTAGGCTAATATCCTAAAGGTAAATAATTTGTTGAAAAATAATTGTTATATACATTTTAAAATATGAAGTAAAATACTTGTGTAGTTATCTTTGAACTGTAAAACTATTTTAATCATATAAAAGGTACTTTAATGCACTTAGGAGTAGATTAAAAGATATGTTAAAATATATTCTGATAAACAGTCTCTAATCTACTTTAAATTACTTTTGTAAGAAAGAAAGTCATACAAGGGATTTTGGATTATCCAACTGTGAGGATGAAGAACCCTACGGACATGCACACTCACAAAAGTATGCATGTATGTATACACACATTTTAATGTTTTGAATAATTCCACTGAAGACAATGCTATCTATAGTAGTCCACTGCAATAAACACTGAAATGAATATAGTTGTGTTGTTGGTTTTGTGTTTTGTTAGTTTTCTGTTTTTTTGTGTTTTTTATTAAAATGGCTAAATTATTTGTGTAGCAATTTAAAAGATGCAACACTTGAAAGAGTGGAGTCTATAGAACACTGTTTTGAAGACTGTTGTGGTTGCTATTGGAAGGAGCAAGGTAATCAAGATTAGAAAGTCCTAAATAAATTACTTCGAAATACAATAATTGGTCAATTACTTCACAGCCAGTCTAGTAAAAATGGCAAATGTCACTATTATGCACAGATCTGCCTGTATATTATGAACATTAGATGTCAGTCCCAATCAAAAGTACTGCAAGTGTGCACAAGATTCAGGAAAAATGCAAAATTTTAACTGAATTACAAAGGTCCACGGCAGTATTTGAAAAACTTTAAGGCTCATCAATGCTATTGCATTGCTGTAAGCCTGTGGCTGAATTTTATGGATGTATATCATAGCTTTCAGTATACTGAGGCACTGTTTTCCTTTGTTGTGCACCTGTACGAAGACTGAACTCAATTCATAGCCACCACAGCAGGCTTAACGTGTTCTAGTCTTAACCAAAGTTCTTTGCTTAAACTTGCTGACTGTTCCTTTTGAGTTAGAAGAGAACTCTTAAATTTGTCCTGCCACAGGAGAACCTGACCAAACATATCTGGGAGTGCTCCAAACACTCCTCAAACTCCAGAGCTCACCAGCAGCAAAGGCAACGTAAGTAGGACTATGACAATAGATGTTCCTCACTGTTCAAGGAACTGCTCTGAGTAACCTTCTGTCTACCCTCCATAAAACAGGGAGCTGGCTCAATATTTTAGGGGTTGGTAAAAGTTTCACTCTAAGTACATGTCTTTTTTACCAGAATCTTAATTCTGACAGATTCCCATGCTGATCTCAGTAGCTGTGAACCAAAGGCAAAATTCAGTATGTAACATGTGTACTTAACATCTCTGGGGGACATACGTACATACATATGCTTGGGCACACACATGGATGCATTTTATTTAAGTTTATATAAGTCTTTCCAAATCAATTTCTAATTTTATAGCTCAACACCTGTCAAGGCAGTTTGCAGTCTAGGTCTTTCAAGTTTTACTTTTTCATCTGCTGTTTTTCATATTTGATGAGAAGAATATGCATGACTGAAAAGAAACCTACATAATTATTGTTCTACTTATGTTCAGTCATTCAGTGTACCAAAAATTCCTATCGAAGTGGAATTACCAGACATGCAAATGAAACACACAGCATTTCCCATCTGCCTACTGGTATTTGTCAGAGAAAATACACGCGAATTGAACAGACGGGAAGTTTGTTTTAACATTCTGCCAGAAACTGGCAAATGTGGCACTGGTAGCAAGACTTGTCCTGCATGGGAAAATTTTATAGCAGGTAAATGTAACTTTGTGACTAACAGTCTTTTTCAGTGCTCAAACCCTTCCACTCTTTGTGCCCTGCAGAAAAAAAACACAAGGCACAGCTTCTAACAGAATTTATGGATCTGAGCCTAGATGAGCAAAACACCCGTATTTCTTTCTTGTATATCTAGATGATGATATCACAGTTTTGTACATCCCCGAATACCTTTTGGGAAACTTCCTTTCTTTTATTACAAGCTTTTTATAATTGCATTGGAAATAGCAGTTTCTCACAGAGCTTCCTGGTTTGACAAGTTGTTACTACTCTGTTCTTTCATTCCTCATACAATCTGAAAAAGAGATGAAGACTAAAACGTACCATGAAATCCCCCAAACTCTTTACTGCCTCACCCAGCTGGTAAAGTTCCATACAAATGACCTGAAATAGCACCTGTGATTTGTATGCATCGGCTGTGAAGACCCTTCTAGCACATGCCTAGGGAATGACACCAGCACAAATTTGGTATCTAAGCACCACAGCAGGTCACACTGCAGTCTGAATTCTGTAGCACACTTTTCATATAACTACAGCTTCTTTAATTATGTTTCTCAACAGGACAAGTCACATTCTTCCTTCAGCTGATGCTGTGAGCCTCCTTCTTCTGAGGTAAAATCCAGACTTTAGCTTGACTAAGTCAATCGGTTCTGGAACACTATGTATACATGCATATCTCTATCACCTTAGCGCTTTCAGTTTTTAAAAAAAGAGTTTTGATTGCTCCTAATAGTATTTATTTCCTTCTCTCATTGTGGAATATCATTGCCACTTCCTCTTCAGAGTCTTTGTTTCTGCACTACTACCCATCTGTATTTTGGGACATCATCACTTGCAATCCTTGTGGAAGCTCTCCTGATGTAATCAGAGAAATCAGTCCACCCAGAAAATCCACAAAGCTGGATGTGAGTCCCTTAAACTACTTCAGTATGCTTTGGGGAGGAGCGTACAGAAATCACTGTCTCACTCCCTGCCAGAATCTACAAACTACAGTAAATTATCAGTCAATCACTGATGAGTTGATTGTCCTCCAGTGCCTCTCACACCAGTCCTTATGAGGAAAGGTATCAACAAACAAACCCTCTTCTCTAGGAAGAACGCTGCTCCAGCAGCACTACAGCTCTTCACCAGCACCTTCCTGAGGCCACTGGTCAGAACAGCTCTTTCTAATTCTCTCAAACTCCAGGAAGGGTTAAAACATGGCGTATGTTGACAGACGACACTCCTCGCCAACAGGAAAGACACGTTGCTGCGGGGCCCAGATCTCGGCTTCTCCTTCCCTGCAGCTGTCTGTGGACAGCAGCTAATTGTATCCACTTGTTTAACCTCGGGGATAACGTCTGGAGGGGACCAAGTGCCACAAGCGTACTTTTTTTTTTTAACGGTCATTTCCTCTCTGGTGTAACTTGCATGACAGCATGTGACAAGCAGAAATTAATGGGGACACTGCTGTGCCAATACCTCTTGAATTGCTTTGACACTGGCTGCAGGCTGCCTGCTTGGCCACCCAGCCAAGACCTCACATGAAATGTGGCAAGGGGCCCACAGCTCTATTCACTAACAAGCCAGCTGGTCAGTGATTAGAAAGCTGAAACAACGCTGTGCACATACATCAAGAAAAATGCTTTACAAACGGCTTCGGACTTAGGTGGCAAAGTATCTTAGAAGAGTAAATCTGTAAATTAATCTTAGGGACAGTGAACTTAAGCTAACAGTAGAAATAATGCAGAAGGCCCTGGAAGATGACCGGCCTACGTTGTCATCTAAGTGCAAGAAGGGCTAACCTCAGAACAAAGACTAACATCTTGATGTGCTCAAAATCATGTGCAAACAGCTTAGACCACATGGATTCTGGTCCAAAGGAGCACTCAAATTATGTAAATATATAGAGATTTATGACAGCCTACTCTTCCTAATGGTCTATCAACACCTTGGCAACATTACTGACATTTCTACAGAAAGTCTCATTGAATCTGTCTGCAGTGTTTATAGTGATTTGTTTATACGCTGACACATAACAACAAAGGATGAGCCTTTAGAAGCATCCGAAGGGATTTGGATGATCAGATCTCATACACCCAAGGCAGCTTTATACCTTTCAGCCCAGCCTTTTTTGAAAACTGTCAGATCCTTGGCTAGACACAAAAGGCTCAAGATTGTTCCTTTAATTTCTCTCTTCAGTTGCTTTTTTAAATAGCAGCCACTGAAAGTGCATAGGCTCTTGATGAAACACCTGACGGCAATAAGAAAACAAGTTATGCTTTTTTTAAAACTGAGAAAAAAGCAGTCAATAGGCTCCTAGAGATTGGGAACACAACCATCATTTAAAATCAGTAAGACTTGGGCACCTAATTCCTACGGCTCCTTCACAGTTATAAACTCATTCCAGCAATTTTTGTTCAATGAAAAACTTGTTTAAACTTATTATAACACAGGTCTCATCAATCTCCTGACATATGAGGAAATATATTTGTGGCTTACACAGATACATCAGGGCTCAAGGCACTGTAAAAGGAGGTGGCTGGACAGCAGAGTCACTGTCTTGGATTGGAAACTGGAGTTACTGAAGAGCTGTAGGTGGCTGGACCTAATTTTGAGTGCTTCCCTTGCAGAAACTTTGAGGAATTCAGCATAGTCATGAATGGCACTTGCATGCTGAGGAAGAAGATGGCCTCATATTAGGCACAATGAAGTCCAATGAAGTTACTGGGACTCTACCCATCAATTTTCAAAGACCTAAGCTAGTCCCAATGCTTTTTATTATTCCCATTTTCCTCTCACAGTCACTGAACCAACAGCACCTTCAGAGAGATGTAACTAACCATCACTGAGAACAAAATGTCCGCATGACACTAGACATCAAAATACTACTATTCTCTAAAATTAGACACTCTTTTAACAAATAGTTAACAGTTTTTATTAAAGACGTGAACACAGAGGAAAGTAAGAAGACAATCCCTTCCTAATCTCTACAGGGAATACGTAATAAATAAAGCTCAATTGTGTAGTTTTAAAAAGTCACTTCAATATTTTTTTTTTCCTTGTAGTGTACTTGGCACAGCAGAAAAATCATGATGCTCCTAGGTGCTGTAAAGTGGTTCAACATTGGGGTCTATTACTATCGCAGGTCTAGTCACAGGAGTGACAACTGTGCTGCCTCTCTTGCTCCGTATTATAAATTCAGGGATAATGGTTAACTAATTCATGAGCATTGCAAAGATTAACTAGTTAATGTTTGTTAAATACTCCAAAGAACTAGAATTTGCTTTCAGTTATAAAGGCTTAACAACCTTTAAGAAAATCAAAGATATATAGAAGAGGAAAGAGCTTATTTTTACATAATTCATGGGCAAAAATAGGCCTCAAGAAAAAACTGAGAGGGGACAGTGGCCTACTGGAATCAGTTTGCCCAGAATCGCCCATCTAAGAACTTTATGTATAGTTTTGCAATGCTGTTATAGCACTATTTAAGCTCCCAAAATAGTCTTCAGGATGAGCATCTTACTGATGCCTTACTACACCTAAATTAAAAGCAGGAAACAAGATAACTGTTTCTTGGAAGCACTCGGCAGATCGAGTTGTTCTCCATGTTTACGGCAGTAATTAATCTGCGATTCTATTAACTTACATTAAAAAACCAATGCCTTCTGAACCAACAGCTTTAAAAAGGGAGCAGGCAAGTCCCTCATCCTACAGACAAGGCAAAGAGAAGACATTCTGCAAGAGGAATAGAGCACATACATGAAGTCTTTTGTCTTCTCTGAAAGAATGAGAAGTTTGCTGTTAGCATCAGGCTAGGGGAATGGCTACCCATTCCATTCCACTTACATGGTCTATCATTTTCTCCTTTCTTTTCTTATTTCTTACCTTTTCCTTTACATCTCTCTTTCCTCCCTTCATGAGTCCTGCTGCCCGTTCCTTCTCCAATCCCATTCCTGACCCTTCTCGTCATGCCTGCACTGCACCCTGTTCCACCTCACACTCACTCTCAGGGCATGTGGCCCTACTCCATCTCTTTGGGTTGCTGCCTCCCACAGCCCAGGTGATAACCAAGCAAGGTAGATCATCGGAAGATGCCAACTACCAGCATTCCTCAGCAGCCCATCTCTGGATTTCAGATACAATGAACTGCAGCAGGCAGTGATGTGACTGTGATGTTTGCTGTGGCTGCAGCAGTGGGAGATGGTCCCACACATCTGCTGAGCCTCTCCAAAGTGACATGTGCCACAGTCCCTCCAGTTGTGAGCAAAATGACACTGATTTACATTAGCACACATTAGTGTAAACCTTACCTTGTTTTCTTTTGAACACTTGACTGAGTCTAAAAAAAAGTAGGTATCTTCAACTTACAGTGACACAATGAGTGATGAACCTACTTATTTTGTAATGTTAACACAATAGACAAGAATCAGCTCTACCTTGGGGGTGAGAGGAAAGGCGCAACATGAGAGCTGACAGTCTTCTTGGGAGGGGAGAAGATGGCCTCCGATGTTTCACAGGCAGAGGATATTTCCTCCCTTCACCTCCCCAAATATTAAACAAAACAAACTCTAAGAGATTTTTAATAAAAAGCCACTGGTATGTTAGATGTTAGTGTGCAAAAAGAGCCAATCAATGGAACAAACTTCTTCCATGAAGATACGTCTTTTGAAAGTGAACTGTCACAAATGATGCATGTGAGAAATGCAGCTTATGGCAAATGCAACATTGCTTCTCAAAAGGGTAATATGTGACAAGCAGAAAAGTATGCTATTGATTATGTAATTTGGAAAATAAAAGTACATGTATTCTTGTGCATCTTCACTGTAACTACTCATGGAGAACCTATGAGAAAAAAAGTAGCTATGATCCAGACAACCTGGACCACATATGTTTGTACTTTGCTGAATCAGGGCCCAGAAACCTAAGTCTTTTGTTTTCTCTATCAACAACAACAAAATAATTACAAATCATACAATCCAATATCAAACTCTATGTTATTCCAAAACGACAGTCAATTAAGTAGAAACAAACTATATCATCAGAAGGGCAAATGAGAGAGGCTAGGGATCACTATCAAAGGACTTCTGTTTTCTTTTGTTTATTAAATAGCAACTGTATTATTTACTGCAGCTTTGCAAGCTAGTGAGCAGCTGGGTGTGACACATTTCCATGCTCTGTAACCTCTCCTTATGCTTCGTTAGATTCCTTATCAGGACCAGAAGAAAAGAAATCTCTCTGTTATGCTTTTCCTGTGGCAAAGGAAAAGACAAGATGATGACTTTCCAGCTCATTTCACTTGTACAACGTTCTCATCAATCACCATGGGGTAGGTCTTTGTTATTTTCACTGAAGGACTGTTCTTAGTTTTCTGTCACAATAAAGCGTGACTCCACTAATTAGCAAATCAAGGTTACCTCTACCACATTTGCAAAAGAACAAAATGCAAACATAAGGCTAAAGCTACTTCTGAAATATTTTCCAAGGCCCCAGCTTCACAGAGATAAACCTAAGTCAAGCTAGGTCTAAACTCCTTTAATTGAAGCAGAGGTTAAGGTCTGAAACACTCGGAGTAGATGATGTATAGAAGCTAAACTAACCATTTCATCAAGAACCTAAAGTTTTCTGCTTGTTTTGTGACTTTCTGCTCCAGAAACCAAGCAAAGAAACTGTGGTTTATTTTCATATTAAACTCTCTGTGAAGCATGCATCTCTCTGCAGTTTTGGTTCACTACAGCCCACACAGCTTGGCCTCTGTTCTCCTTTTCCTATGTCTTCAATAAGTGTTTTAGACATCGGCAGGAATTATGTGAGCAAACAAAAAGCAAGAAAAACTGATATCTTCTAAGAAAGGCAAAAACATAATACAAAATGCTTTGTAACATGGTCTCTCCTCTAACTTAATGTTATTAGATCTGTTTTCCCTTTTAATCTGTGTTGTTTCTCTCTGAATGACAGCTATACACAACATACTATTGTAATAACAAGCATATGGCTCAGAAATCACTGTTGACATTTTCAGAATTCAATTTAGACATTTTTATTTAAATACATGAAAGACATCTGTATACTCTTTCATTAACTGCATTTTACATTTGTAATGCTCCATGTATTCTTTTGGAACCATTTCCATTAAAATGCCAACTCTGGGTTTGGATAGCAAGTATTTCCTTTGTAACACTAAGGGAGGAGTATGTTACTGTCAAAATTTCTTTTTAGAAAGTTCTTGCTAAAATATTTACCCTGCTTGTCAGAACAGGAATATCTGAAGTTAATTCCAAATGAGAGAATATTTTAGAATGAATCATAAACTAGATGTAAAAAAAAGGTAACATGCTGCCATTCCAATGCCCTGTCCCTGTCATAAAACTAAATGAAAAACAACTCTGCATTTCCATCCACATAATATTGTAACATTTTGGAGTGTTCTGAAGTTCCCTAATTGCAGTTATGCAACAGAACTATCACAGCCTAAAACAAAGGACAAAAATTCAGCAGCTGAGTTTATTGGCTTGGAAATGAAACACTCTTAAGAGATGGTTAACATGTCTTCTTGATTATTTTTGGTATTTTAAAGTTACAGTGCAATGCTTCCTGTTGCATAGACAAAAAAAAGTGGGACATTTTATAATACTTATAATTTTTATGGCATTGTTTATAAATTCACATGTTTACCAACAGTGAAAACTGTTGAGCAGTAACTTTATTCACAATTAAGCCACTAATTTCAAAGGGCCCTTTAAGGTATAAGACACTGTTCAACATTAATAAAGACAGAATGCAATGGCATTTGTTGAATTGGTTGCAATGGTAAAATAGAGTTTCTTCTTGGAAATGGTTATTCTCAAGGGTCATTATTTTCAAAGAAGGCAAATAGGATATTCTGTGGCCACAACAGCTATGATATTAATGAAAAACAGATATAAACAAAACAGTCCACCAAACCTTGTGATCCTTGGAGCCCTTTGCCATTACTAAGTCAATTTACCATGCTGACCAGCTATGACACATTTTTGTGAGTAGCCAGGAGTCTGGTTCCAAATGCACAGACACTGCTTACACGTAAGTATTGAGGGAAGACTACTTCTTCACTCTGACAAAGCATTTAAACACAAGCAAAACACATGTTTTATGACTAATCTGAGACTAAGGAAACAATAGTTTCAATTCTTCTTTGTCCTAACCTTAGAATTCATCAGGTCAGTAGCACAGGGTAACAACAGATTCTCCTCTGTTAGCTCCTCTAATTCAGTCTTTTAACCTCATTTTTAATACTTGAGCAATCTGTTGACATAAAATTAAGCAGAAGCTTAACAGCTTTGCTGAAGCAGACCCTCTGCTCCCTTCGGGGTTTTTTCCTTTGGGATTGAAGTTGAACCAGAAGGTGCAAGTATATATTCCAGCCTGAGCTGAAATGTTTTGTGTATAGATTGAAGTGGTAGTACTGTATAGCTGCAACGGTAACAGAGAAGTAAAAAGAACCTAAAGTAGTGATGTTTAGGAGTCTTTGGATAAGGTTTCCAATCCAGAAATGAAGGACGGATTTGATTCAGGAGCTTGAACCTTTGTAATTTGCTCTTTCTTAATGGCAAACTATTCAGGCTTTGCAGTAAAACAAAGGAAAGGCTACTTGCCCGCTGCTGCTAACAGCATTGCCCCACACTCACTCCTAGAGGAACCCTGAGAATCCCACAGTTACACTACAGAAGGATTTGACCCATAGCTGTGCTCTGGAATTCTGACACTGGCAAATGCTACAAAACCACATCTGATTTATTAAAACTACAAATAAATTAATCATTTAAATTTCTAAATATTTTCCCTTGTTGCTGCACCAAGAACAAACAACAAACAGTACTTCTGTTATTTCACTCGTGCTTCCATTCTAAATTGTCTGTCTTCTGGAAGCTGCTTGCAAATTTACTAATAATGTGTGTCTTTTGTTTGGACTTCTTAAAAAGGATATTCTCAAAATGGAAGGAAGCTCATTTTATTTCACTTTGAAACCTGAGAAACGTGTAACATGAACCATATGTTGATTACAGAGCACTGATATATAAAGGAAGCAGTTGTGTAAATGTGTGAAGTGACTGTGGTGAGGAAACATCAATGCAGTGGAGAAGCACTGTTTCACACAAAAAATGCTGTTGTAGGATCTGACCATCACAACTCATGTTTAACTAGGTATTGTGTAAAGGCCAGTCGAAAAGGAGGACTTATTATGGTGGGCACCAAAGTCAAGGCTTTTTACACAGCCTCTTCCATTAAAAGCTCACAAATAAAATGGACAAGACAGACCCCAGGTGGAGAAATAGTGTGACAGTTCCGTGATGCTACATTTTTATGGGAGTAGAGTCAGGAGGGCACAGGCAAAACAGAAAGAAAAGTGATGGAGACAGAAGTTCTGGAGGAAGGCAAAAAACAGAAGAGTACTTTACTGTGTAAATACAAAGTGAAAGGTGAAAAAATTAAGGCGAAAGAGAAGGACGGAAAGAGGAAAGGGATCAAAAAATAGGAATTGCACATGCAGAGAACATGGAGTTGAAATCACTGAAAGCAGCTCTGAGCGTCAAGAGGTTTTGGCTTTGGTTGCTCTAGCAGCTGAGTGTAGCTGGCTGATGCCCCTGGCTGGTGCTCCTCTGCAGTTTCATGCCTGATGGCCCGAGGACAGGAAGCAGGGAGGAACCGTGTCCGCTCTGGTATCCACAGGGCGGGTGGGACGGGGGCTCTCCATGTGTCTCTCATCTGACACACTGAATAGGAGGGAGAGGCACAGCTTCAGCTGGGTCTCGTTTTATTCCTTCCCTACGAGGGTAACAGCTCAGTTGTCTTTCTGGGTGATGAGCTATCGGATGGACTCTGGGAATGGGCATGTACATGCCTGTATATATATACACACACACACATATATATACACACACACACATATACATTCATACATATGCACACACATGCACACGTGTATGTGTGTGTACATGTGTGTGTAGTGTGCCTCCACGTGTATACATGTAAAGGCAATATACACCAAACCACTCTATGCACAGGAGGAGAACTGAACCACCCCTCATGTATCTGTGTACTCTTTAAGCATTTGCGTTGCCAGTTCTGGCCTTTTCTGGGCCACACCTATTTTGAGAAAATGAACTCTGGAGACAGTAGAGCGATGATCATAGTTTCCCTTTCTCTCAAATAGCAGTATTTTTTTTCTGCAAATATGTTAGAGGACTTATACAGTATACATTTATATATGTATGTGTGTTTATGTGCCTATGTATTTATAAACAACAGAAAATTCTTTAAGCTGACTTTACGTTCTACATAAGAAAACATGTAATACAAAAAAATTCCATCTCTGCCCATTTGTATGGAACTTTGTTTTCTGGCATAAGCTAAATACATCTGCTATCGAGGAAAAGAAACAAACAAAACATACCTTGATTAAATCAGTATGCCACTAAAGTAACAAGCTTCAAATTAATTTTTACTGTGGGATACAATAACCTGCCTATTCACTGGCATAAAACCAATGTATACAGCTAGTCCAAAAGTATTAAATTTCTCTTGGGGTGGAATAGAGAAAACAGTTTTATAGAAAAATAACTTACTTGATTACTCTATTATCTTTTATTAGCTATGAATTGTCTGTGGCCAACTTTTGAATTATTTTACACTATGGCTCTGTAATTGCTGTGAGTAAATATAGACGCTTTGTAAATATTCTAGTTTAGAGAATCTGAGCTGCAGTAACTTGGCTTGACTGAGATGGTAAATGTATTCTGCTACAATGCTTCTTGTCCCAGATTAGCTGAGTTCGACCCTTAGAATCGTGAGTTCAGTAAGAAAAAATATGTTGTCCAGTTTTCCCAAGTATCTACCTTGTCACAATTTGTGCTATTGTCTATTCTTCCCCATCTGTGTGTGCTTGTTTTGGGATGAAGTACAACTTTGTGGGTGTACTGCATAAGGGACTGATTTCCTTCCAGTGCAGAAACTACTATTAAGAAAGTGATTCTTATCTGCCCCTGCAAAAATCTAGAATAGCTCTTTGAACATCTCCTTCTTATCTCACATCTGCTGCAGTCTGACCTTCAAATTACTTGTCAAAAGTAGCATATGGCTTGTAAGCAAATTTAGAATATGGGTAAATCCAAACATTTCAGTCTATTTTTCTGTCACTGCTTTATGTGCACCATCAGCTGCAACAGCTTTTTCTTAATTGCTTTAAATGTGGCATCTTGTGTTTGATGAAGAGACAGGCGGGAAACATGAGTGACACTTCTGCTGATCACTGAGGCAGGATGTGCTTGCAGAGCAAGTCGTGCCTGTGCACCACTACCATGAGACAAAGGAAAGCATCTCAAAAATACTCCCCAATTGGAAGAATTGTCACTGGCTGGATGCAGAACAGTGTGGCACTGTCTCTGACATGCTGCCTGGCAGCTTAGCCCCACTTCTGTACCTGCTCCGGCATTATTCCTACCACGTGCTCCCTTTCTTTCAGTGTCACCAAAGCATTTCACATAGCAATTGATACCACACTGATGTTCCAGTAGCAAAAAACCAGTGTCATTAATAATCTGAGAGCATCTCAAGGGAATGTAGAGTATTAAGATCCATAACATTTTTTATGCATCACATCCATGTCCAGCTCTGCTGAACTAACAGAAATGAAACAAGCTGATAGCAACACTTCACCTCCAGTGTTTGTAATACTGCAATTTTGCAATGACTTGATCATAAATCCGTTCTACCAAGGCTCAATCTCGTTCCCTGCCCACAATTCAAAATCTCTTCAGTTTCTTAATTCCCTTTGACTTTCTGAATAAAGATGATTTCTGGCCCTCCATCTACTGAAAACAATAGCTTCCTTCTGACTTCAAAAAGGATGTGTCCCTTAGAGCCCTACTGGACTGTACTGCTGCCTTGAGAGTTGGGAGTACAAAAGAAAAGTAGGTTGAGATGTCTATTTACAGAGCCCTTGATAGACATCATTTCACAGTGACATTTCTAATTCAGTGTCACTGTTTTGGAAGATTAAAATTATTATTACAGGCAGGTTGCTTTCATGCATTGTGCTACAGTGTTGTTTGACTGCTTTCCAAACTGGAACAACTGAAAAAATGTGAAGCGCTCCAATGATTTTAAATCACTCTAGTCAGGACAGAATGATTTAAAATTATTGGAGTGCCTCACATTTTTATGAGCTCTCAGTTTGCAAGCAATGGAGGTCTGAGCAGTCCTAGGCTACAGCACTGCAAAAAACAACTATACATTATCATCAGATTGAAAAGGTTTGCATTTGAATTTGGAAATGGTAGGAATCTGGAGATATTTAATGCCACCGTAATTAAAATCAGTGGCTATACACTAACAGTAAAAAGGTCCAAGTTAAAGAAGTGTGTGTGGATACCAGACTGTATTGCGTAACATCCTGTGAGCTGCAGTCCCTTTATTCACAGAATCATGACTCCTCCTAACCCCTTGGTCAGCTTGTGCAGGATACCTGCTCTCTCTCCTGCTACCCTTTCATGCAGAAGTACAACCTCTAACAGCAGGATAATAGAGAAAGAAAAAAAAATTTATCCCACAATGATATATCAGTTCAGCCCTTTTGTTTTTCATTTATTTTTACTGGCAATTCTTCTTTAATTTATAATACAGATTCAGAACAAAATTTGTTGCAAAATAATCCACAAAAATGAAATCCTTAGCAGCTGTAAATGGGCACCATTTCACTGAAGCTAATGGATTTACACTTGTTAGTACCAGTTGGGGATCTGATCCATTATTTTAACACTCCAAATTCCTCACTAAGTTTTGCTTCTTTCTTTACCATAAAAGTACTGACAGGAAAACGACAATAACAGCTCTTCTGTTAGTATCTTTCTTATTAATTTGAGCAGGTTCTTTTTTTGGTGACTTTGATGTTGTTAAATACAGCCATACTTTGAAGACTCTCAGTACTGGTGAATCTGTTTTCCTGGAATACCTTGATTTATTTTCAGAACTGCACTATTGTGTGACGTCTGCTTCACATCTCATACGTGATCAACTGAGTAGGTACAACCACGGCATATACCTGATGAGTCACCTCACAACAGTGAACACTGGTCTGCTTTCTGAGAAACAGCACCTTCATATTAATTTTCTAAGAGTCTTGCAAAAGTGTGACCAGTCTGCCTGGTTTAACAGCAGGTAATATAAGCTAAGGACATGCACGAGGATGCAACAATAACATGTATTCTATGACTGGGGCTAATATTCAAAAATTCAATTTATGGAGTACTATCTGATAAGCCCACAAAAGGGAATTAGGTTCACTGCTGTACTTTCTAAATTTTAGGCATCTAAATACAAAAATCTGTATACCTGAACAGATGGGTATATAGACTTTCTATGCAAAGAAGCAAATATCCAAAAAATATGCACAGAAGCCATTCACTTGGGTGAGGAATCAGGACACAACAGAGAAAAGCATCTATATTGAACCCTACTCACTCTGTGATTTGGCTGCCCTGTTCAAGGCTGGAGGGAATACCATGAAGATTCACGAATCACAGACCTGGGCAGAAGGACGTTCCCAGCTTTTGCAACATTCCATGACAGATAACATATGCACCTGCTGTACTGGAGACCTTTGTTCTGTTCCCTCCTCTGCTGACTGTCAGACTGCACAGCCCACTTAGCACATGTAGCCGAAATTCTAAATTTCTGTAAGAAAACTATTGTAAGGAGCCACGAGTCTACTTATAATGACATTACCTCGCAAAGTTAACTTTGTTCATTACTAAAATTAAAGAACCTCAGTAACAGTTTGTTGTCCCCTCTCACTGTTACAGTCTCTTTGGTCCGGCAGAACAAGCTAACTGGAAGGAACTCCAAAGAACTGCTCCATAACCACCTGATATACAGCTTTACATACTAAGCCATCATATGCATAGATTAATTTAAATCTAAATATTATTAAATATATTGCAATATCTTAAATCAAGAAACACCATCTTGGTTGCATATGCATGATTTCCACATGAAAAATGTATTTAGTGTTATAACAACCATATCCATATCAAAATTACTTAGGAGCAAAAAAAATCATGCCAGTCTCACAAGCATCAGAACAAAATGTGACCACACAGCTTAAACATGCTTCAGTCCAAAAGGCTAAGACATCAAAATGCTTTAGCAGTCTGTAAACGATTTAAAAGAAAATCATCTTTCTGTGGCAGACGTGTCATTCCCACTTCCACTACCCTTATGTCAACTAACAAAAGTTCCTAATGAGCCAAGTCTCTCAGAGCCTCAACTGCTAAGACCATTAACGTTACCAAAGACCTGTGCATGACTAACAGCTGTGTCCAAAGGAAACTGAACTCATACCTTCCATTTCCACATAAACTGCCCTAAAATTAAAGAGTATCCCAGGAAGAAAAGAAGAGAGGAGATGATAGGTAGAGAGGAAAGAAGGAAGATGTTGTCATTGCTGATTCTGATTCATGCCATATGGAACATGCATTAATCAGGTCTGACAGAGGAAGCCAGCAAGTGTGAGCGTGACTACAATCCAGCAGTTACAAAGGCTTATTAAGTAGATTAAAGGCTGAATATAGCTCTCTTTCAAAAGTGAACACTATGTCCACAAGTATTTGGAGTAGTGTTCGCCATCCCTTTAGCTCAAAGTAGACTCCAATAAATAATAATGGAAGGGCTTAAGTGGAAAAGATTTTAAATTCCTCTGTCCAGAATAACCTAGAACCCAGAAGCCAGAGCCACAGAAATGGACAAGAGCATTCACACTCCTGGTGACAGAAAGGGCAAGTGAGCATGTCTGCTCTATATCCTGGGTATGCATTTCCACCACCAGGCCATGTCTCATAGGAAAACTACCTCTCTTCCATCATGTTATGGACACCTTTCTGTATCTTCCTAAAACACCCTCTGGGGTGACTCCTACTGCAGGGCATTAGGCATTAGAAAGGCATTGCTGAGCAGCATTAAGACAAAAGCTCTAGCTGTGTTTTAATTATCAATATAAGTAATTCCTCTGAAATGCTACCGTCTGATGAATGCCTGCAAAACATAAAGGAAGTTTTTAAAATGGTACTGGTGTCACTTTTATTTCTTGACAGCTGGTAACCAAAAACCCCAGCATGCCCCAAACCAGCAAAAGCTGAGCCTCCCTTCCCTAAATGTTATGTAATGATGGTAGTCAATTCACACAGAAAAGATCTTTTGGGGCTGATACCTCTCTCATAGTAATTTTATGTCATTCAAGTTCCACTAACAACTGTTGATTTTACACCATGGTGCCAAAGAGGTACATTAGATCCTTCAACTTCAAGCTATCCAGAGCTTACTTGGCTCATCTGGCACTTCTGTGTTGCTGACACACGCAGAACTTTAACAGATGGTCTTACAATACTGGCAGTTGTTTTGTACTGTGCTGGCACTGAGGGGAAATACTCTACACAAATTGTCTGCAATTCTGGAAAATAAATGAAGTACAAATCCATATTAACCTCAAAAGCCAAACTATAAAAAGTCAGATTAGTCATTTAACGATGTATGTGCTCTGGGTTAAATGCTCAGCTGCTACAAAATCGTAGTATTTCCCTTCAGCCGGGAGAGGTATGTTTTGCTTCAATTTCTACCAGGAATATCCACAGATGTATAATTAGAAAGGTACTGAAATAAAATAAGCCTTGAGACCCTTCCTCATGTGATCAGCCCTGACTATCAGCAAAAGTACCTCCATAAACTGGGTGTTTTGACACAAATATGAAGCAACAGTGTGCAACTTAACCAAATCTCTCTCTTTTCCTCTGACAAATAGGATTCAAGAAAAAAAACACAGGCTAATGTGAAAATGTTGAAATCAACAGTGATGACCAAGTAAACAGCAATTTTACATTTTTTCTCACCCATTTAAAAAGAGATTATGTACCACAAGCTGAATTTTACAGTCACTAATTTCACTGGTGGAACTTGCACTGTACATAAAAGACCAAAATTGCTCCTCTTTGTTTCTGTGTGGTTTTTCTACTTTATTGTGCCAAACTATCAGATATAGCAACTGGGTTAACTAGTAAACCACGTATGCAGAATAGTGCTTTTCGAAAGTAAGCACAACGGTTTCCTTCATCAGTATATAATCTCAATGAAATGTATATTCAAACACATATATGACAGTCTCATAGTGCAATTTTAGAAGATAATTTTTGGAAATCACAAATACTTTAGTACAGTGCTCATGTCTTGTATTTCCTTTAAACGAAACACAGATCAAAAGACACATCAAACTGACATTTCAGACGCTTGGTCTTTCAGTTCCCATCAATTTCAATATATTTAGTTAGGTAATATGCCAGTCACCTTGCATCTTATTTTCACAATGTTAGTTAAACTGAAATACAGTTCACATAAGTAGCTTCAAAGTCCTAGGAGGAAAATAGAACCTAAATAGCATTATCATAAAATAGTCCTACAATATAATAGGTATACTCCAGTCTTCTTCTGACTGAATCAAAGCTGTATTCATTTTTCAAAAGTTTTATTTTATCCACTACGGTTGGTTAAAAACATGGTTGCTGCAACTGACTGATATTATACATATGTGACTTAGACACCAGTAAATAGATCTTTACCTGCTTTAGTTCTAATTTTATACTGAAAGATCAAATACCTCCTAAGCTTAAAGCTGTTTAAAAAGTTATTAAAATAATTAAATTTCCAATAGTTTTCATGTTTTCTTTTCCTTCCTGGGGACTTTTGCCAGACTAAGTTGACACAATATACTTCCAGAAAGTACTTATACAAGTGAAAGATAATGCATCTCTGAAAGCATAAATTATTTCTCCTCTTGAAAGTAGAAAAATCGAAAGAAATTTTAAACAGACGCAGTCAAAATGTAGCAACATCAGTCCTCTGCTTCTCTTCCCAGGTATAAATTTTTTGTCAAACACTTCAACTTATGATCCTCAACGTGGCACTTTGCTGAGAAATTCCCAGAAAAGCAGAGGAGTTGGTATATGCGTTTTATTAACAATAATGCAAGCACATCCTATCCTAGGTAGAGGTCCTCCCTTACAGATGCAGAGTATGAGATAACATGACAATAAAACTTCATGATCATCCTCCCAGTTATTGAGAGCCTTTGCAGCTTCTGTAACAACTGGTCATGGCTCTCCCCACCCTTCAGCCCATCCTCTGCAGAGTGCACCACAGGCCCACAACGAACATTTCTTGTTCTCAGAATGTACACAAACTCTCCTGGCAAGAAGGATATAAAACAAAAGTAGTCTCTTGGGGAAATAAAAGGCAAAGGAAAAGGGATAAGGAGCACAGGATTTATTTTATCCATTCTAACAATATCCAGCACTTCACCTTTAAGGGAAGGTTCAAGTAGTCTCTGCCTAAACAATAACAGAATCATCTGCCTGCAGCTGGAAGCAAAATTCATTCTTAATGATTTCACAGAATCATGGAATCATAAAATGGCATCACTGGTATTGGAAGACACCTTAAAAATCTCACTGCCATGCACAGCGACACCTTTCACTAGACCAGGCAGCTCAGAGCTCCATCCAACCTGTCCTTGAACACTTCCAGGGGTGGGGCAGCCGTAACTTCTCTGGGCAACCTGGTCCAGTGCCTCACCACCCTCACAGTAAAGAATTCTTCCCTAATACCTAATCTAAACATACTCTTTCAGTTTTAAACCACTCCCCCTTTTCCTGTCACTACATGCTCCTGTAAACAGTCTCTCTCCATGTTTTTTGTAGGCTCCCTTCAGGTACTGGAAGGCTGCAATTAGGTCACCTCAAAGCCTTCTCTATTCCAGGCTGAACAATCCCAATTCTCTCAGCCTTTCCTCGTAAGGTAAGTGCTCCATCCCTTTAATCAACTTGGTGACCCTGCTCTGGACTTGCTCCAACAAGTCCATGTCCTTCCGGTGCTTGAATGCTGTATTTGGTACAACAGTAGAGATCCAGTAAATTTAGAACTCTGAAAGAGGACTAAAACCACAAGTGCAGCATTTTCACGAAGAGATTATATGTGTTACTTTGTGCTGCAGTTCATGTCCCAAGCTGGGCACTACTCAATTTTGATGCAACAAAATCCTATGGAATCAAAATACAGTTTGTCTCTCTGATTTATCTCTGAAATATTATGTCCTAATATCTTTCTCCTTAAATACCTTTATAGTTTCAGTAGGCACTCCAGGCTCTGGAACTTTATCCAAGTAAGTAGTCAAGTCTTGATCCACATGTTCAAACACTAACGTTAACTTGGTCTCTCTGTCTGTTCGTGACACGGTGCACACATCAAACAATCTGAGAGGAGGAAAAGAACAGAAGAGGTAAGTATACAGGAACCAGTACAGACATATCTTGCATCTCAAGCATGTCTATTTAAATTTCTTACAGTATATAGAACGGAAAAGTGCCTTCCAAAGGTAGACCAATCTTTGAGCTCTTGATTAATCAGATAACAGCTGATATATCAAAATTACCATCTCAGTCTTTCACTTGTGTATTCTGAAATAGGATTAATTATTGAGAATTTATCAGCTGTTGAATGTAAAATAATTACATGAAAGAATTTTTTTTTTTTGACCCAGCAACTTGAGTTAATACAGAAAATTATGTGATATTTATCCACATTCTAGGCTCTGGTACTCATAGTCATTTAAAAAAAAAAAAAAGCAGGAAATGTTTTTGAGAAAAAATACACAGTGTTTGCATGCACCTTCAGTTTCTTTCCACAGAATTCCCACATATACCATTACACAGCTTTATAATTAAATCTCCTTCAGCAGAAACAGAATTATTTTGCTGATTGCTCCTGCAAATTCCTGGGTGGAAGGAATACTGTCAGAGTCAGTATATAGTTTGGAGAAAAGCTTTGTGCACAAGACGTCACTACTTCTTTCATCACTTTTGGTCATTCCTTTACTGAAACTCCTTTATCATTTCACCTTGTTGCACAACATCAAACTAATTTACAAAGCTCTTAATAATATCACATTCCTATCTGATTACTCTATTTTCTATTGTTTTCTCTTTTTAAGTAGGATTTCTCTCATCTGCTCCACTTCATCTACCATGTCAGCTTTAACCACTGTTTTACCTTTTTCAAAAACATCTGCCCATCCTTCTGTGCTTCACACCTATATTCATACCAGTGACTTTCACTATCCTTCCTCAAGTCCTACTTCTACAAAATCCTAATAGGAAACCATTTAAACAGCCAGAAGGACATTTCTTCCCTGCTCATATACTTTACTCATGTGCTTATTCATTTAATTTTATATTCCAAGATAGGATTGCATTTCTCTCTGAGGCGAGGCAGAAAAATGAATCACTACCTTTACTAGGTGATGGTAGATTTAAAAAATGAATGGAGTTATTGAGAAAAAAATCTAGACAGTTAAACTGAAGAATCTCTCATTGATAATGGACCAAACTAGTGTTTGATACCATGGCTTATTCTTTTCCAACATCCTATCAGTGATGCTGTTGTATTACTTTTATCTTTCATCCTCTTCCTTAGAATTACTCTATTAGAATTAAGAAGTGCAGCATTTCTGGTAATGTTATCAAGTAATATTTTTGTTGATGTTCAAGAACTAAAGGCTTTATATGCAGGATCTGAAGACAACTGATCACACACTAAGCCTTGGGGGTCCCTGCTTTTCAGAGGACATCTGACAAACAAGGACAAAATGTACCTTAAATCTTGATGTATTTCACAAGAGACGGAAACACTAGAATTGGCATAACCACCTGGGAAGAATGTAATTTGGGTTTAAGAGAGCAGTATTTTTCACTTGACATTTACCATGGTAAAGCTGTGCTCCCACTTTGACAGCATTTCCTAAATAATCTCTGGTCAGACACCGAAAAATTATTCATTAGCCACCATATTTTGAAAATGTATACATGCACATTCATTTTAGGTTAAGGAAGCTTTTCAGTGAGTAATAAATTGGGAACCAGAGTTCCAGAATATGGAAAGACTGTCACCCTACCTCTACTAGAAGACTAATCTGTACTTAATCTGTAATCGTCATCTGAACAAACAAACATTAATTATTATGGTAACATAGTGACTGCAAGAGAAAATGTGTTGGCACATTTCTCACAATGACGAATACCATTCTCTAAGATTCCCTCAATGGGGTGTACATGTCCTGTACACAGTAAAAAAGCTTTGTGAAAAGTCACAGACCTTCCTGAAAAGTGAAATTTGCTGGTATTTGGCTGGAGGTTAATAATCTGCAATATATTTATATAAATCAACATGGAATGTAGCCGGACTGCCTATAACCCCAACACATGCAAATAGAGAGGAGCCAGACAGGTCTGAACATCTGAACATAAACACTGGAAAATATTTCCAACTGTGTGATTCCTTTGTGTTGACCTACATTTACCTAAAATGTTCTAGAACACTCGTTTTGCCAGGTATTTAATGCACTGGCAAAAATATATTTTCAACTATAGCAGAGTTATAATTCAAGAAAAAAAGGAAAAAAGATTTCACTGTATTAAACATAGAAGCAACATATAATTTCCAACTTGCTGTGGAGGAAAATGTTGATTCTCTGTTAATTCTTCCATATGTGGCTTATTTTGATTCTGGCATTTTCTGGCACAGCAAAATAAGGAACTCAGAGAAGCACAATTCTAGTTACCTTTTACTGAGTAATAATATTATCATCAAGTAATAATATTATCTTTCCTTTTTATATACTCTTTATGTGAGATGCTAAATGTGTTACTGTTAATCATAAAAGCTCCATATTCTGCAGTGGGCTAGGTAGACGCACACTGTGTTTCCTCGGAGAAAATATAGCTGCTGCCATAGAAAGATAATAATTTAAATCACAGGTTATACGAATCCATGATATTACAGAAAGACAACATCTGGCATTGCTCCTGCTAATCATTCTTGAAATAGATTGAGAAAGACACAGCCTCTTTATTTAGTAGTTTCCGCAGGGATAAAACTACTTTTTATAAATTATACTCTTCTACATTCACTGTGAGAATATCACCCATAAAGTTGTCTTTAATTAGGAACACCTCTGCTGCCTACAGTGGACATCTCTGAAGCCATTTCCTCATGATTTTCTGTGTGTGATGGGTTAACACTGCATGTGATTGCCTCTCTGGAATAGGCAACAGCAAAAGGCCTTTTATTTAAAGAGTTACTATGTGGACACTGTTCTAAGTGAAGTAAATGTACCTCAATTAATACAGGATTTCCATACCGAATACTCTGTAAACACAAGCCCTGCCCTTCTATTGTACTTGAAAAAGAAACATTTGAATTATTTGATTAAAGTAAGATCCGCTATGGGAAATCCTGCAAGTATTTAACAAGATGTTTGGCTGGGAGTCATACACCGCCCAACACGTCGATCTGAACTGGCACACTGTTGAAGAGATGCTAAAGGAGAACCTGTGTTTTAATACAGACATTTTATCAAGCTAATTGTACTAAAGCAGAAGCTTATCAGCTACAAATCTCTGTCTCTCTTTTATTTTATGTGTTTAGTGCCTAGTGGATCTTCCTATAATCTAGCAGGTTACCTGCCTTCCTACAAAAATACTTTGGCATTTTTTGCATGCAGAAAACCAGATGATGCACCCTGAAGTCTCCATAACTTCTTACAACATAAAATCTGACAAACGCAACCTCAGTTCACCTTCATTTTACAATATGAACACCTAACGCTTTTGTAAGAAAGATAGTTATTACTTTGAAAATTATTTCATCTACTCAGTGGTAGATAGTAACTGATCCCAGGAAGTCCCTAAATGTTACTAGATTTGCGTTTGAGATGCTCTGAGAATTGCTATGAAGTTTCCCACTTTCAAGCGGCATAAACATTTTTTTCCTGAGCAAACTGAGATAACAGCAATGGAGCTCATGTCCATCAGCCCAAGCCACGTCCAAGAAATACCAAAAGACAGATCTGAGTGTCAGACCTGAAAAAACTGCAGGGCATAATTTCTCTTGGCTGTCATCAACCAGATGAGTAGGTACAGTTGGAAAATTAACTGGATCATAGTCAAAAGGAAGACCAAAAATTAGATACTTACTGCCAATGCATCCAAGGGCTTACTGTTATTTTTACTGCAGTAGGACTAATTCAACATGAACACATATGTATCCCTGTACAGTCACTCACAGCACTGAACAAAACCAGTCCCTGCCCCCTAAAGATTTCTAATAACATGGATTTACTTTAATTTTCTTTGGAACAGTGTCTTCCTCGAAAGAGTTACTTCCTAGCTTATGCATAACAGAGGAAGAGAATTGGAGCCTTTGATTCATGTGTAGGAGAAATGCTTTAGAAGACTGTGGTTAGGTAAACAGCGGCATAATAATATGCTACAATTTTAAGATTTCACAAGTCTGAGCAAAAATAGACATGAAAAGAGTTTGGTGGCCTCAACCTAACTGTGAAAGGTATATATCTGCATGACAGAAAACCAGCACAAAACTTGTGTATTGACAGTTTATGTAAACACCACAAGATTGGAATATCAAGACTATCACAAGCCATGACTGACGTTTATTGACAAATATGGGGAGGAGGACCTGAACAACTTCTGCTTTTACTGCCTTTGGCTCAGCTCAGTCCTGGAAGTTCGTAAGTTTTAAGGGCACGGAAAATTTCTGCTTCTCATACCTAGAAGTATTGAAGAACAACAGTCGGTTGTCCTTTTAACCCAAATTTCAGCAGCAGCTTTAGACTCTTATGTTCTCAGGAAGTCACTCAGCAGCAAGCCCTTCGTTCACCCCAACTTTATAAACTATGTACTCCTTGAAAGAAAACAGTTTTACCCCTACTTTTAATATTAGCTACCTTTTCCTTTCTTGCTTTTGATGCGAAAAAAGACTGCTGACAGAAACCAGTCTCTACTTGGAATCACAAATACGCAATGTATTGGAAAAAAGGGGTCATCTTTCAGATGAAGAAGACAATAGCTGGGCAACTGGAGTGGAACATGTGCATTAGAGAATCAAGTCCTACATAGCAAAACAGGAAATAGAGCTTCCCACTCTGAAACATATGACAGAGCTCTTTCCCTCTGCTCAGGACATACTGCTTTGTCTCATTTTAATCAGGAATCACCTACTTCTCCATGCCTCTGAAAGCTGATATTTCAGACGTAGAGTTTTCTTGCTCAAAGGAGCTTTAGTAAAACACTTTCAGATGGAAAAAAGCACACATGCAGATGAACAGGCCACTAAATTCAAAGCACCTCATATTTAAATTGCATTTTTCCTGGGATACCATTTGTAAAACCACATAGTAACGCAAGACCTAAGTTCCATTTTCATAAGCACACGGGGTCTTCAAGAGCTTCACAACATGGCTGTCACTCCAGCTGCAGCTGCCCCAACGTGTGTCGGTGCTTAAGATACGGCTCCACAGCAGACTGCAACAGAACACGGACTGTGGATGTGCCCAACAGAACCACCTCAGCACTGGAAACACACAGCGTGAGGGCACAGCACTGCCTGCAGCACGGCTGGCGAGCCCACAGCCAGCTCCATCCAGCAACAGTCAGGTGCCCAGAGACAAACTCGATTAAATAAAATAGGCGTGGGTATGTCTACAGTGTTCGTGGCAACTTGATGTCTTAAATCCTTATTCTCTACCTTCTATTGGGTTCTTGGAGTTTGTGAACATTTCTCCTGCTTTGCTACCCTTCCAGGAAAGAGCAGCAGGATCGCCTTTTGTCTCCAGGAGAAATCTCTTTCAGGCAAACAGCAGTAAAGGCAGAAGTTAACATCAGATAAAATAAATTAATTTATCTAGGACAGGCAGATGTTATGTAGATAAAGGCTTTCAACTCTGAAGTCACTCAGTCATTATCTGCTGTGCACAGAGCAGAAAGAGCTGCCGTGGAGAAGCAACTGTGCAATGAAAGCAAGGCACCAGAAAGTCCTGTTCTGGAGACCTACTCCAGCAGAGCCCAGCCAATATTGTTGCTTATAGCCCACTCATGAGTGAGGCTTAAAGGAAGGAAGGGGGACATTAGGATGACAAGGCAATCGTTCATCTGCAAGCTGAGCTTTGTGCTGTAATTTTTTCCAGTCTCTCTCCCTTTCTGACTTGGAAAAATTATTTAAAATGCTTAGCTGTATAAAAGAGGTTTTTGTTCTTTAAGTGTGCGTGAGGAAGAGAGACAGAGAAAGTGACAGAGAAAAATAGATGCTCTTGAAAGTGAAGTAAATAGCACTGGCTAAAGTCCGATAGAGTGGGCTGACTGGGCAAGCGTTCAACGCTCAGTCCCGACTGCAGCCCTGACCTGCAACACCCCTGCTCTCCTGCACTGGGCCCCACTCAAGCAATGACGAGCTCTGGTGCCAGACTGAATGGTTTAGTGATGCAGTCAAATGTCTGGTCCAATGAAACCACCAAAACTAGTTTTCATTTTCAACAGAAACCAAGATTTGTGCCCAAAAGATGAAAAAGCCAAGTACATTTTCTCAGTGTGCCACCCAAGCCACTAAAAGACGCAGTCGTTAAAGAGTTTTACTTCAAGGAAAAATAGGCCTGACAAAATGTTCTCTGCACCCTTCTTTGTTTATAGCAGCATGCTGTCTATTTTAGCCCTCACACCACCATTTCTCTTTCACCTTCTTCGCAAAGGGAGATTATCTTTAACAGACAAGGACCAGAAAAGGATCTCGTAAGACTCCATAATTCAAACTATATCCTGCCTTGCAGAACTTCACTTCAGGACTTATCCTACAGTTCACCAGTGTTTAAAATGCTTAACTCCTCACCAGTCCATGAACAATCTCACTGCAATTGATTTTATCCAAACTGGCCACACACTGAGCCCTTGACATTACCAAGGGAAAATACCAGCTGGGTGGTGGCTAAATACACGCCTGTGTGCTGCTGTACCAAACACTCTGTCCGAGGACAGGCGAGAGACAGGCCAAGTCACCCCTGAATCAGAAAAATAACATGGCCTGCTATGAAGACAGTCGTTGACAGATTGTTTAGGATCAGCAATAGCTGTCTGACCTATTCATAGTGCTCTCATGTGATCCTTCAACAAGCAAATGTACACTGCCTTTCAGAGTCATGTACACTGCTGCTATACAGTGTTGTGAGCTTCCAGTAAGCTTCTGTAAGCTTCCAGTTCAGAGTACAAATTAAAGATGCTTCCATTCATTGGCAGTGTGTTTGAATCTGTTGTTAAGTTTTTTATATTTTCTTTGTAATACCTTCCTCAGGCAACAGCTGTATTCCTTTCCAGATTCCCTAATCTGCTCAACATATAAGTAAAACTTATGCCTGAATATTGATTTTGTTTAATTTAAATGAAAGGAGCCCAGAAATTATTCTGGACTCCCAGCTGTACATGGCACAAGATGAGATACAACAAAATCCAGTCTTTACTGTAACTCACAAACTGCTTGTTACAGACTCCACATCTCACTTTACATTTTGAATTCATGCTTGTGCCAGACCTACAGGAACTAAATCTATGATTATCATCTCTCTTCTAGGTTTACGTAAAAACAACTAATCTTCAGAAGATTTTACAACAGTATAAATTATCATTCATTCTTCAGTGGCTTAATAATCTAATCTATCTACACATGAGACTTAATTGTGATGCCAACATATCAAAAATAATAAAGGAAATCATAACCCTTCATTCCACATAAAAAGTATTCATTGCAAAAAATCAAATGTACTGTTTGGTACTCTGTACAATCTCATACAGTTTTTTAAATGCTTGCAACATCACAGCAGTTCCTGAGGTTTTTAATTCAGCTTTTTTAAAGTTGTAAGTAATTCCAATCCAAATTTGAGTACAAACTCTTGCTTCTTATGGATTCATGGGGGAACCTAAGAATAACAAAGCAGCTAGTGAAGAAGGTGACAGAAAAGGTCCTCTGTTTTGATGCTTATCATGAATCCAGGGGCTGTGTTCCTGAAGGACCTCCAGATTACAGCCACAATTATTCTGGCTGATGGTGGCTGCACTGAAAACTCATGTGCTGTTTGAGTCCTAACTAACCACCCAGTGCAGGCTAAGCCCTCGGGAAAACAAGCAACCTGAAAAGAAGCAGCCTGACTGAGAGTACTTCTGAATGGCATAGCTGTCAGACACTGAAAAAGCAAGGTAAGGGGCCTTGCTAAAGGCTGCAAATAACACTTGAGCACCGATGATGCTGCTGCCACTTCCCAGGATGGACCAGTACTGGCAGCACTTGAAAAGAGTCCAAAGCTGTGAGGGTAGTGGTGAAGAGGAGGGAAGAGAGAGCAATAGATGCAAAATATTTTGCTGTGGTTCTGTGACTGGCATTAAGTATTGTTGTAATGATTTGTGAGACACTGACACATTAAAACCTTGTAAGAAAACACATTTCTATGTTTCATAGGTAGAGTTGGGACCAAACAGTTTGTCTTTCTCAAAGAAGGATCAAGATATGACTTTAGGAAGGGGAAAACTTCCACAGTTTAACAATACCATGAATTCCATTGCTAAAGCAAAAGAGAACAAAACAGAAGAAAAAAAAGCCTTAAGAAAAACAAAAGGCTAAATTGTCTCGAGTTGACAATACTAAATATGCACAAAGTAAATAAGCAGAGTATATGTTAGTAAAAAGAGATGTTAATAAGAAAATAAAATTCATTTTTTAAAATTCTTTTAACTGTGTTGTTTTAACGTATTGAGGGAATACTATTACTAGGGGAATCTACAGACCTTTAAATGTCACATGCTGTATATCCATGTATTAAACAGAAAGCACTTAGCAGACAAAGGAGTAAACCACAGTAAAATATTGCATGGTTCACTATCATGCCCATTTGTTTATATTTGCATTTATTACTATGTATCATTTCTTAAATAAAAAGTTCTTGTCTCTCTAAATGACATTATAAAAAAGAAATCCTTGGTAAGAGAATGAAACCAACATCACTGAGAAATACGGTGCAAACTTCTACTGGTCTGTTTATTGCTATGACAGCATGGTCAGTTGATATGACAACACAAGCTTTGAGTAGTATTACACCAAATATTTTTAGAACTGTCAGTAGAAGAATGCAGTTTTGAAGTCAGAGTACTAGTGTGCAGAGTAAACTTGGCATACATCTTGACTTTGCATGATCCACCGGCCCTGAACTACCAAAGAAACTATGCTGCACTTAACTTGCAACATGCAAAACACCTGGATGATTTTTAAGTATATACATCACCTAAAGCTTCATCTGCCTTATCTGCCTGGTATCTTTCCTCTTTCTTATACTCAGCCAGTCATTATCTGGATAGAGCAACGCAAACCTCATCTGCCATTTCAACCCCTGTCTGGTTTTTAGCCATGCAGTGAGAACTCTACAACTTGGGGCCCAACATGCGTGGTCCCATTTTGCACTTAAGCATCCTCCTCTGTACCACAGTCTCTCCTTCCTAACCTTTTAGTTACCTTTAGTACTCAATTCCTGAATATGGGCATTCATCTCTGAAAACTGTGGTCATGATGTATTCTAAGGCATTCACCACAGTATTTGTTTGTCCTTAAATTCTGAAATGAACAGAACTGTGAACTGTTGCTTTCCCAATCTTAAGCTGGGGGACTAGAAAACAGTGACAGATATGAATAGTTCTTGTTATCTCAAAAATGGAAACAGCAATTTAACACAGATACTTAAACTGCATGAAAACAACATTTAAAAAATGTCTACACCTGTTGAAGGAATCTGTTTATGAATTCACTAGAACTGCTCAAAATTTCCTGAAAATGGATCAGACGTATCTGCCCACTTTCACCACAAGTGGTTAGGTGGTGAATGCAGTTGCCACATTCAGCAGTAAGTCAAATGAAAATCTAAAAAGCATCACACACTTTGTGTAAGATTTGTGTTGATTTCCACAAATTTGTCCTGCATGCAGTTATAACACATAAAAACAGAAATGCAGTCCACAGTGCTTTTTGTACACACATGATAAGGCAAGTGACTTTGATCAGGCTTTGAAGCCAGATGTATTCCCAGTAATACTCCTGTGTGCCATGATGCCACATGAACTATGAACTATGACACTTCAGATAAAGGGAATTCCTTTCACTTCAGCAAAACCTGGAAGGGAGCACAGTGAACTCAAGCAACCTTCCAGTGGCACTGTACTGTGTCCTGTCACCACTATTCCACGTGCTATGAATGACATCCCATCTGCCCAAAAGTAAACAGCACTCAGCTGATTTCCAAAAATCAAAAGACAAAGGCAATTGCTCACATAGGTAAGAAAAACAAACAGGATCTGGCCAGGTTTTGTGAGGAAGCGAGTTCTACACACATAAACACTGCCCTCTTCTTTGTAAGTTGCATTGTGAAAGAAAAACTGAGTGGCAGAGTAATAGGTAACTTTCAGAGACAAAGAAAAGCATGAGGGCATATTTATTCTAAAACCAAAGTATCAAAACTATGAGACTACAAAGTACGTAAATTCAGCAGAAGGCAGATTTAAGGCTTGCAAGAAAACTATCAGCTTCACTGAACACAGCAGTCTTTGGCTACCCATCATCAGACAGGTCAAACACCATCCATCTATACCACAGCCCTGCACAGCTTGTGAAGCAATGAGTTCTCTCAGCTTCCATGGAAGAGATACAATTCCTGTAACGGAGCTACTCAGTGATTGCTGGTTAGTTTGAATGGGTGATGTAGGTCTTCATTTAGTCAGGGGAAAGAAGTAAGTTGATTGAATCACTCTGGGGAGAGGACTGTCTCTCCCTGTGATGCCTTAAGATTTTAGTTTTTATATTTTTCATATATTTGTAATCCTGCAATTCTTTAGTGTATAACTCTAAACTCCATAATAGAGTGTTAGCAACTGCTTTTCCCATTTTGGTCAGACACAACAATTCCTCTCTAGGCCTGAGAATCAAGGACACCTCACTGTCTCAGGCCCTGAGAAAGGTAAACAAAAGTGAGTTGGGGGGGAGCAAATTAAGAGAATGGGACTGCACTGCCTGAAGCTGTAATTGGACAATTAACCTCTGATATGCAAATAAAACTTACATCTGTCCGAAAAACGTGTGACTGTCGTCCACCTTGGGTGTAGTCTCTGCGAGACTCCTGCACTGCCCAAGGTGTGCCCTGTGAAGGCCTTTTAATAAATACCCACCCTTTATCCTTTCACTCTGTCTAGCCTCTGTCCCAGGTCAGCCTCTACAAGGCATCACCTGCTTGCTATGGAAGATACCTAGACGATTAACTTAAGACAAGATGCTTAAATTTAACTGAATTTAGAAGAGATGACTCTTTCCCAGAAAGGCTGTAACTGATCAATTTTACTTGGTGGGATTACAGATTATGTTCAGTTAATTTCTGAAATTATTTTAAAATACCTCTTCCATGTAGAAGTTAAAACAAAATGAGAAGTCAAAAGAAAAAAAAAGACACTAAAAACGCCTCTGCCCTATTCACTCAACCATCAAAGACCAGGATCAATCCTAAACAGCTCAGAATACAAGAGCCTTTACCTAGGCCTCATGAAGTCAATATATGTATTTAACTGGCTTTGGCTCAGGTCCAGAATTTCCTTTAATTTAAAAGGGAGTTTCACCTGTGACAAACTTGCAGGATTGAGTTTAATATTCATGTTCTGAAGAGCAGAAATAAATGGGACTAATAAATCTTCAATAGAAATTTACAAGATTCTTCTGGCTTAATAAATTTAGCTAGGGGCAATTGAACTTAAACACTCAATACATAAAAGGGGATCCTTTTTTTCCATTAGCATGCAAATTCCTTATATATTTCAACAGAACTACATCTTACAAGTGTTTTAAGAGGTGGACACCACAGTGCTCTTTTTCCTATTCATGGCCATTCATACGTGGCCATGCAAGCTCCTTGCCTGTCTTGTCATTTCCTGTATCAGGTTTTTTTTTAAAATTAATTCATAGCACATGCAAAGTAAACCAAAAATATGCATTTTTTTTAGATTATGAGGTGCTTTCATCTTCCAGTTCTTAAGGTAGATGTCTAATACGCGTTTCCTCCCTTTCCAGCCAGTCAACATGGCACAGTGAGCCAACCATTTAAACATTAATGCACATGGAGTGAAGTATTCTACAGGCTATACAGCTCTTTAAGTATTTCCTTTAAACTCTTGCACACATATGTAGAAGAAAACAAATTAAAGATTATTTGCAGAGTTTGGCAATGAAAATGAGGTGTTAGTAGCATTTTGAGCTGGCAATAAATTTTATTCGACTGTTTTATTACTACAGGGCGAAGGCAACTATTTCTTTTGGGGCGTCTTTCAGCAGCATGAGATGAGGGTTTACATTTTAACGTATGGATAGTTTTGAAATAAATTCAGCATTTTGTAAATTACAGTTTACGTCAGATGTAAATACACAGCAAAACTGCATTTTGATTGTTTTGCATACATCATCTTTCACATTTCCGAAAGAAATAGGCAAACTGTAATAAACCTCGCAAAACAAGACCTGGCTCCTGGGGCGCTAAAACGTTTTTACGTGTAGGCGAATGCAAACAAGGTCCATCCACCCAGGCGGTGCCAGCAAAGCAGGGTGTGCTCTGCGATGCCCAGGCACACAGCAAGGGCCCGGGCCAAGCTGAGCACAGCGGAACCCATGGCTGAGGCTCCGGGGGCCAACACGGCCACGTGGCCGCCGGCCAGCTCACGGCATCAGCGGAGTCGGGAGGCATCCGCCTGGAAGTGAGGCAGGGCTGGCTCCCATCTGCTTGCAAACGCTGCGCGGACTTACAAAGCAGTGGACACGGATTACTTAAGACCGCAGAGAAGTCAGTGAGAGCCATAATTTGGCCAGGAATTATCGCTTCAGGTCTGTCCCGCTCTTACACTATTCCCAACAGCAGGATCTACCTTTCTCACTTCAGACTATAAATACTGGGTGAGACAGAAATTGTTCTAACCCTTTCTAAGCCATATATGAATTGTTTTATTAATGTGATTATTTTCATTTCAAGAATGAGTCAAGAGAGAATGAGGGCTGAAGGAGCTGCTCCTCATTATTGATTTTCTCTGTTTCATCCCTAAACTCTACAACCACCCTATTTACCTCTCTTGGGAGAAACAGCAAAAAAATACCACAGCTGATGGTCTTGAGCCTTTGTAGAGTTGACCAAATAGGCAATGGTACACACCATACAGGCCCCAGAGAACCACCACAGTCTACAAAAACCTTTTCTGTGGTCCGCCTCCCTATTCCAGTGTCACACTACTTTTTTTCCCCCTAATTTTCACCTTTTTCCATCTAACAGAAACAATTACTCCTCTTAATTCTACTTTAGTGCTTCTGTTTATCTTCAATTTTAAAAAGCAGTCAAGGAAAAGACAAATTGTCACAAATATGAAAAGTATGTAATCATACCTAGTATCATTAGGAATGTACAATTTTTTAATGTGACTCTTCAGGCTTACTGCACCAAAGGTATTTAATTATGGTGTCACTGAACTACCAATTCTATCAATTGCTCTATCATATAACTTCTGAACTTTTGTGTGAGTGAACAGTTACCAGTGATACTGGCCTACAAAGATAATTTTTTTCACTGACATGTCCAACACATGATGGAATAGGAGATAGGAAATAAAATAAGATTCCAAACTCAAGGACTAATTAAATTGAATAGATACAGGGACCATATTAAGGAAATGTACAGTCTTGGATAGTGAAGATATGGCTCCATTAATTGCACAGAGAAAAAAAAAATCATAAAACTGTCAAGATAAGTTAAGTGATTTAGGAACGAATGTCCCAAATTACAAAATGGATTTAGGGTAATCAGTACATTTGGGAATCACTTGTTGTCCAATTCTCAAAGATTCTTAATGACTTCTCAATGATTTTCAATTAGTACCCTAAAGCCTAAATCACAATATAGGATTGGAAGAAAAAACTGAGACTAGTTGCCTGCATTAATAAGCACTCACACAACAGACATTTACATTGAGAATGTGTAGATATTGCAGGCCACAAGATGCTTCCCACTCTTCCATAGTAAATGCAGAGCACTTAGGCACACTTTAGTTTGAGAGCCTTACCGTCACCCCAGATCCCTGAAGCAGTAGGATATTCGTGAAATAAAACTCCAAAGTTATTCCAGGAAGCTGACCTCTACCATTTTACACAGGATATTAAATAGACCCCAGCTGTCTCCACTTACAAGTGACTTAGTTCACATGTTTTATAAAGGTCCATTCAGCTGCTTTCTGAGTTATCGCAGAGTTGAAGTGACTTTCTGTGAAGAAAGACAAACTATCCGGTGATTTCGCTTACCTACTTTTCATGCAGGCATATCTTGGTTTTCAAACATCGCAACTGGCATCTGTATCTTCTAATATAAGGACCTGTGTCTCGATTATGAAAATATTTGACTGACAAATAGCTGTCTCAAGTCCACTGGAAGGCACATACACAGTACAGCTTTTTTTTTTGCTAAATGCAGGAAGACACAGTAGTCTTCATTTCTATAGATGCCTCTATATCCAAGCACTTATGGTGTATGACTATGGATGCAAACGCAGTACGGTTCACACAATTTCACCACAGAAGACAGAGAAGTGACACGGATTTAGATCTTTCCAAGCACAAGAATACTTTTGCAGGCTTGTGAAAATAACAGTGATCAATGTATTAGAAAAGCCACTACAATCCATGTCCATTCCAAAAATTTTTGTTGAATTATTTCAAGAACTCAACAGCTTTTCAAAAAAAGCCTCCATTTAAAAGCTGAAAAATTATATTGCAATATTTTTGTATAAAGGATGTGCTCTGGGATGACTGAGTTCTCGAACTGAGTGACTAATGCTGATAAGGGATGGCAATTTCATGCTTGAAAGAAAGATTAAGGTGACCTTGAATTTTGCAAAATCTGAAAACTTTAAAAAAGTCAGTATTAAAAGGAGATACATAATCCCATCATATCAGTATTCTCTAAAGCCTTTAAAATATATATATTTATACTGCAAACAAGAGGAGAAAAAAGTCACCTATTAAAAAACCTAGTTTTGCTGCTTTTAAACATTGACATTCCCTGTTCAATTGCCTGCTGCCCAGGTGAGGTTAAGCCAAGAGACGCGAAAATATGCCTGGGCTCTTTGCCACTGACATTAGGATTTATCATTTTTATTTACTCTTTCCAGAATACATTTAATAAAATGTACTATTCTATTATACTTAAGAGTGAGATGGCATTTCAATTCCATGTTCCAATTCTCAATGTCATGCAAATTTTTAAAAACCATTAGCTTTTGAGATGTTTTTTTTCCCTGACTTGCCCTCATCCCCTGTCCATTTCTTTTAAACTTTAAAAAAGAAAACTGTTTAAAACATTTTTAAAGCACAGGCAATAAACTAACTGCAGTCCTATATGTCTAACAATCATAATCCAAGTAACAAAATAACAATTCTTGACTTAAATGCAGTCAAATCTTGGCATTTTCATGGTTTTCGTTTTCCACATATACCCACATACATGTGTAATATGCATATCCAAACACCTTAACAGAGCATCTTATTTACTTTACTACTACTATACTGTCTTAGTAGTTCCATAATAAACAAAACTGTTTTCAAATCATGCTGAATTATAAACCAGACACTTAACATAAAAAATCATGGAGCACAATCATTAAGCAGTATTAATTGATTTTAATTTTGAAAGCTATTAGTGAGCAATGTGGGCTGACATGTTTTGAGATTATGGAAAAATAAAAATTCCCCAAAATTATCCCAAGAGATAAAGGTATAAGCACCCCTGCTTTCCAAAAACTCAGGTCTTGGATAATTCAGACTGGAATGTAAGTTAGACACCAGAGTTTTCCAACTATCTGCAATTGTACAATCATGCAATTTGCTCAAAATTAAATTGAGGCAATGAAATTATGTACAGCATCAAAATTTTTCAATAATGACATAACAAACCCACCTAGTGGCAAATCCTGTATGAGATCAGTATGGCAGAGGGAAGAGTAATGACAAAAAGAGAAATCACAACTGAGAAAGCTTTGAAAGGTGCCTTAAACTACCTGCAGACTGCATGAGCGGCCATCTCCAACACACATCGTCAATTACTTGTCCTCTTGTAAAACATCAATAATTTTTGGCCAAAATGGCTTCTGCTGGAGCTTAAAATTGGGTGCAGGATAAGCAGGCAATGCCCATCCATCCCAGCTACAAACAGTTCCCTTTAGCACTTTAATGCCAAGCACAAACTAGAAGCAGATTGTCTGAAGTCAGTAAATTTCACAGAAACCCTATTACAGAACTCTCCTATTACAGAAAGTGTGTAATTTTTGCCAAGTGATAAACACAAGTGCCTTGTACAAGCTCTTACCAACAATCCACATATGACAGACTTTGGTTAAAAAAAAAATATACTATAATATTATAACCCCTATAATACTCATTTCATCTTCCATCTAAATTCTCATAGTCCAAGTACCCTCTGATTTCAATACTAACTTTTTGTTCTCCCACAGCCAAAATAATTTCCTATTAGATGTTATGACATCTCTTATTTACTTTATAAACTCTCTACTAGCACTTCCACTTTCCACCTTCAAACTTTACTGACTGGCATTAATCTCATTAAGATCAAGCAAGTTACAGTTGGGTGGCCACGGCATTAGAATCATAAAATGGTGTGGGATGGAAGGAATCTTAAAGATCATCTACTTCCAATCCCCCTGCCATGCACCCTTCACTAGACCGGGTTGTTCAGCTCCATCCAGTCTGGCCTTGACCACTTCCATGGATAGGGCACCTACAACTTTTCTGGGCAACCTGTTCCAGCAACTCGCCCACCCTCACAGTAAAGAATTCTTTCCTAGTATCTAATCTAAACCCACCCTCTTTCAGTTTGAAGCCATTCCTCCTTGTTCTGTCACTACAAGCCCTTGTAAAAAGCCCCACTCCGTCTTTCTTGTAGGCTCCCCTCAGGTACTGGAAGGCCAGAAGCAGGTCATCCCAAAGCCTTCTCTTTTCCAGGCTGAACAAACACAAATCTCTCAGCCTTCTCTCACAGCAGAGGTGCTCCACCCCTCTAACCATCTTATTGGCCCTGCTCTGGACTGGCTCCAATAGGTCCATGTCCTTCCTGTGCTGGGCACCCCAGAGCTGGATGCAGTGTTCCAGGTCGGGTCTCTCTCACCAGAGAAGAGCAGAGGGGCAGAATCCCCTCCCTGGCCCTGCTGCCCACGCTGCTTTTGACTCAGGCCACTTTTGACTTTCAGGGCTGTGAGTGCACACGGCTGGGTCATGTCCAGCCTCTCATCCACCAACGCCCCAAAGTCCTTCTCTGCAGGGCTGCTCTCAATCCCTTCATCCCCAGCCCGTGTTGATACTGGGGATTGCCCTGACCCAGGTGCACCACCAGCACCTAGTCTTGTTAAACCTCACGAGACTCCCATGGGTCCACTTCTCAGACTTACCCACCTGGGCTCTCTCTAGAGTCAAAATGAGCATTTCCAGACAGCAATTCATTGTACTCCAGCGTGGGCACCAAGGGTGAGTAGGATGAATTATTCTCATAAAGCACATGCTTGCTCTGCACTCAGTATAGGGAGACCCTAAATGACTAGGACGGAGTACACTTGTAATACTCAGATGATTAAAGTGTCTGCTCACAATTATCTCACATCTCTATTTTGTTATGCATGGCTATGTGTACTTTTTGTGAATCCATCACGATATACTGGAGCACAGCCATAAAAAGGGTGAAGAAAGTCTGTTGTCTCCCTTGGACATCTCCCACTCCTTCAGAGAGTTTAATAATCCAATACTCTTAAACTGTCTTGCTGTAACTAGCACCCAAGAAGAGAGTGTAGATCAAGACAGCAGCCAGGATTTCAGCAACTGGAGGGAGCATGATGTCAGGGAATGGTGTATGACCCAAGTGACAAAAACTGCGCTGCTACAACTCTCTATTTAAGTACCCACCATATTAAATCTAAGCCTTTTCATATCATTCCTCTTGACTGCTGAATTTTTGATTACTTCTTGGTTTTTAGTCTCTCTTTTCTAAAGCCTATTGTTACTATGTCAAGTTTGGGAGCCATCCCTTTCCCAAAAATGTCAGACTTAATTATTGTGGCAATCATGACTGTGTGTCTTGACTATTAGAATTTCTTAAACCAGCTATTGCAAGTTACTTCAGGCTATGCAGAGAGTGATCTCTCTTTCTCGTACTCCAGAAGAGCTACTACATTGATTGTATCTCTGAGCTTTGTCTTTAAACCTTGTCTACTTGTCTTTAAACTTTATGTACTACGAACAGCAGTTAAATTGTGCTTTATTAGTATTTTAGTGAACTTAGCTGACTTTACAGCTTCTTCCAGAATTATAGGCTCAATATCCTTTCATTGAGGTATAGGACAGCAAAAGATTATTTGCTTTTCATGATTTAAGCTTTGCTTCTGCAGAATAGTCTTGTTCACTCTCAACTCTTGGTTACTGGAAACCAAGCAGTCTTTGAACTGTATTTTCTTACAGACATCACAATATCCTACTGATTTGGGATATTCTAATATACTTTAAATGTCTTCTAAGAAAACTCCCTCATCAGTGTCATTCACCTGTCTATCATTTATCTATATCCACAAGTACCTTTCATTTTTAGCCAAATGGATTACCTGTCTCTTCTGTGCAAATCCTAACTCTTCTTGTTCTTGTACTGCCATGATCCTCAATTCTAGTCTCATTTCTGTTTGTATTTTTTCACTTCTGCATAAATATTTGCTTCTGAAATAACTGACATCTCTAAACGATGTTTTAATCTGACCAAATAAAATTCAAAAGTAATAAAACCTTCTTGAGTTATTAAGAATAGAGATAATATGAATAATAAACAGAGAATTAGAGAAATACAGAGTAACACTTTTTTTTGTTTTAAATGATGCTACAAACATAAAGGCAGTATCCTGAATGGGATTCTATGCAACGAAGAGATACCAGTACTCAGCTCTGCAGAAGTATTAACTTGTCTGGGCCCTTCCTTAAGTTTAATGAGACATCTCATTCTAATTTTCAGACTATAGTCATTGATTCCAACCTGTCTGGATACGGGTATTACTGCTTTGATCAAAACTTGTTGCTCAGCATTTTATAAAAAGCAGAGATAAACAGTGAGGCAACAAATTGATTAGAGATGTCTGCAAGGAAACCACAAAGATCAGTGGGCAGACCTATCTCCATTAACAATCTAGAAGGTTATCTAAGGATAAACAACACACTAATTAAAGTGCAGATGCTGCTTAATCTCTGTGTCATAAAGTTCATAAATACAAAGTATGCTGGTAGATAAAGTCGGCAGAACAAGATTCACTTTATAATCTACTTCCCAGTGGAGAAAAGTAATACAGGTCATTGAGTTTCACTGTCCTGAAGGAACCTGGAAATCAGTAATAAAGGTTCTAGTGCTGTGTTAGTGAGTATCATTAGACATAAACATCAATACTGTACAGCAATCAGAAAGTCTCTAACTGTAGCTCTAGAAGCATTTGCACTAGAAGCATTTGCCCTTGAGGAAAGGAGATGTACACTGCACTGAAATGACTCTATCTGTGATGGAACCTGGAGTTCGAGGGATAATATAGCATTGTACAAAATGCTTAGGTGACAACACAAAAGCAGAGGAATATTTCAGAGGATACATACTGACTCAGAGAAGAATTATTTGTGGTGCTAAAAGGGAGTGTAATTAGGAGAGAAACAGGTCAACAGAAATGCTAAATCTACTTCAGTGAAAAACCTAATGAATTTTTATATCCCACTTTGGTGAACTCAATAGTTGCAGCATCCAAACGCTAAAATGGTGAAGTCTCAAACATGCATGGTTGATGGGACACCTCTGCACAGTCTGCCTGTGCTAATGCATTTTTGTTCATCTTAACATCAAGACCTTATGATTTGAACAAACAAAGCTGTTTGAATCAGTGTAGCTCTTTCAATTCACCAGCAGAAACTCAAGCCCTAGATCTGCAACTCGATTATTGGATTAGCAGGAAGATATATATGCAATTCTGTTGTTAGCAGTGAGTTCTAGGCTGCTGACACAGACAAACAGCTACCTATGCATACTGCTTTTCAGAACATGATGCAGGAAGAAGCAGAAACTCTTCCTTCAGCTGTAATCCTCTGGTTAAAATATTGTATCTATGATGATGCACTACCACAAAGTCAGGGCATTTAAAGATCAGAACTGTGTTTTCTAGAGAACACTAGCTGACTACAATTTATTGAAGGTCTGTCATTTATTATGAATCATATTTATATTCTGGACAGTCACAAGAGTTTTTCTAGGAAAATTATATGATCATCAGTGAGGTATATTAAAAAGCAAAAATCATACAGAATACACAGTACTGTGAATCTTAAGTATCTAAATTGATCTTTAATATGCAACATAAAAAACCACTCCAGTATATTTATATGATGAGGAAAGGGGTAGAAAATCAAAACTCCACAAAGGAAAGTGGGAATCTTAGTGAGACTTACTAAAAGGGATGGAATTTTACCTTGGATATAATGTATCTATGAGAATCCCGCCATATTTCTATGTTGGATTTTATTATAACTTTATTCAGAATACTGTTGCTAGGCATGTTTTAAATCTGTTGTAAATACAAGACTTTCATATCCTATGTACGTTTTTAGTATTGTGGTGTTTTTAAAAAATGTATGATTCTGTATTTCTATGCATTAAACATTTCCAATTTTTTTTGTAGGAAAGGAATTCAATTCCTTGTCACAATGAGGGAAAGTTAAATGTGACATTCAATGGCTTCACAGCCCTCCCTTTTTACTGGGAGAGAGCAGAGTACGCAAGGTCCTCTAAGGTTGTTTCACTTCGGCGGTAGCTGTGTATCCAAGCGAGTCCTCCCCCAAACATCTAAGCACAGTCAGTACATTCCCAACTCCTACAGCCAAGTTAAAGTGAAAACGGTCTTAGTTCAGTAATGATTGAGGTGGTTTGCTCTAATCAAATTAAACCAGCCAAATGTTCTTTTCAAAGGTAACTGTCTACTCTGCAGCTGTATGCAAAATACCACATCAAATGTGGAAGAAAAAAGTGATAGAATTCTATCCTTACAGTAGAGCCCTGGCTCCACAGATGAAGAGAAACAAAAGCACCAGTGCAGCTAGGAATTACGATCACAGAAAGCTCCTAGAAATATGCTAACTTAAGAAACAGTGAACAAAGTACTGAAATTTCCAGTTTATAATTAATTGATTTCAGGGAAAAGGGAGTTCTTTGGCATTGTTAAACAGCAATTTATCACACTGACCACACTTCAAATAGATATTAAAAGACTAGCCAAAGTTTCACATAAAGGAGAGAAAAAAAAACTCACACAGGCTTTTCCACTCTATTTCTCACTTCATTTCTCTGTTTCTATCAAAATATGTAATATTCTGCACTGACTAATGTTTCAAAAGGGCAAACTCAATAGGTTTCACTTAAACTCAGTATGATTCATCTACACTAGAACTGAGTTTTCAATCATTAAATACGGGAAATTCCTGTAAAGATGAATTAATGTCTGAGTTAGTTTTTTATTTTCTTTTATTAAGAGAAGATCAGTCACCTGTTAATGATAATCCAGAGTAATAAGCAGTCAGTGTTGGTATGAACCCTTTTAAAACAGTATAGAATTTTTGCTAAGCTCACAGATTGTTTGCTAGGTATGTCATGGGAAATTCACCCTAGGACAACTCTACCAATACCAGCAAACTGGCACACCCTGTATTTAGGTGTGTGAAACATCCACCTCATCGTAAAAATTATGCAAGGTACTTTGGGGAATAGAAACCCATCTTCTTCTAAAACCATAAAAAGACATCTAAAGCATCATATGAAAGAGTTTCTTACTACTCATATAATAGAAAACATTTTTTATTCTGCCTAAAGAAAACACAACTGTGTTGTTAGAAATTTAAGATCTGGTTTTAAAGGGATTATTTAGCAGACTATTTCCTTTTTTTTGTAAGGATAGGACAAATTTTCAAAGGTAAAAGGTAAATAAATAAATAGGAAAATTAATACAATAATTTGGATGCAATGAGGTATTTTGAAAAGAGTTCAGAAATCAACAGTCACATTTCCACTCTTTGACGATCATCTCATCAAAAGCTTCCCAAACGGCAGTTTCCCAAATGGAAAATGTCAAAGGACACAAAGGAAAAAAACACTCCTTGGAAAATTCTGAGGTGGTTTATTAAATACAAATGCTTTAGAGTTCAAAGGTATACCTGTTAAATAATCGTGCTTGCATAATTAGGAGTATTTTTCAGAATATAAGAAGATATGAAGAACAGGTATAAGTGGAGAAATCTTCTCTCTTTTAAAAGAAAAAACACAGCGTAGTTATATACTTATATGGGCACACTTATCTTTTAATAATTTGTTAGATCATTAAGAATCATCTTGTTCAGCAATACTGGAAAACAACTAGACTTCATACCAAGAAAACTAAAGCCTCCATATACAGCAAAGTTTTGGAATGAACTGCAACTTCTATTTTATTTATTGTTACGTAACTTTATAGAGTAATTTTAAAACTTCAGAACTAGATAACATCACCTAAGAATTATTACAATGACAAATGATCACTCAATGTCAAATTCATGTTACTGCTCTGTCAGGATAGTTATATTACTTATTCTGCATGATCCATTTTAACTTTTAATAGAAATATTCTCTAGAAATAATGCTTTAATCTAATACATAAGCAAGAATCAGTATCTGTAATTCATATTCTGATTTATATTGTCCCTGAACTCTAGCCAGAAAGATGTTTTAAAATTCAGTGCATTCTTAGTATCATAGCTATTTCTATTTGATAATGCACTTAGACCTGTGCTAAGCTTCAAACAATGGCTTAAATCCCACCAAGCCTACCTGAATTACTTACTCAGTGCTTTGCTAAGTCACAGACTCCAGGTCCAGCCTGCTCTCTTTTAAACCCTGGGAAAGCAAGCACTTTTCTTCTCCTTGCTGTGTCCCACACTTCATCCAGAAGTGAGTACCATGAAGCAAACTGGAAAGTCCCAATGAACCTACCCTGCCCCTGTCTGTAAGTGTGGACTATCCACTCTCCTGGCATCTAAACCTTTTCAAGGCTCAGATTTGAATCCTGGACCCCACTCCATTCCCTGGAAGTCACAGTCTGCCATCAGCATTGGTTGAGGTGAAAGAAGTTGGTTTTCCATTCCAGGCAGGAGCCGGCAAGGCTAAATCTCAAGAACAGCACAGACATAATCATCCACAGATTTAAAGAAGGAAGGGAGCACCGGACACAATCTAAAATGACTAACATTTACTCATACAAACACTGGAAACATGTTTTTTGTAAAAAACTTAAGATTTAGAATGAGATAAAATACTTTTTTTAAAATGGTCTTGTACTCACTCCAGAAACTGAATTTCCTAAGGCTCCGAAGTCCATTCCATACTCAACCCTTCCTTCCTGACACGCTCTTATCTTGTCCTATTTCTGCCAGATCATGTATTAAAACTAAATCATCACATCCATAACTAACAAACAATTCATATGGTTGGCAAAAATATCTTTGTTTTCCCTGTACATGCTCATTCTGTGTGCTGTAAGGTTGCAAGCAGATGACGACAGGCCAGCATTCATGTCCCCTCTCTGCCCAACATCCTCTGCCAACTTAACAAATTTCTCCAAGTCCTATGTACCGTGTTCAATGGCAACCACATCATGTCCCTTTGCCCTCCAGCCATCAGAGAAGCCGTATTTCCAGGTAGGCAGTCCCTTCCTCCCCAAGACCTTTACAGTGTCCCTCGCAGTGGCCAGTCAGTGCAGGGATGATCTCCCTTCCCCTCTGACCAAAACTGCTCTCCAGCCTGGAAATGCCTTTCTCCTGCCAAGGCACTTCCCGTCTTTGCATCTGCCTTGAAGACCATCCTGTTTGTGTGAGGCTAAAACTGACTCTCAGGCTCATTCAGTTTTTCCTTAGCATTACTCATCCACCATTGCTACCTCAGCTGAGATTCATCTGCCACACAAATACTTGGCAAGTTTCAAGTTCAGTCTCTTTTGCTCCACTCCATCCCTGTATCTTATTTTACTCTTTTTGTGTGCAAGACAATCTTTCTAACTAGCAATGCAAAGATCACCATTTCTTTGTTCTCTAGGGGCTTGTCAGATGCCATATTGAGTGATGCTACACAAAAATAAATTGTATCACACAATACAGCACACTGCTGATGTGCAAGAATGACCTCACAGACTAGAAGTTTAACATTAGCTTGGCAGAAAAAAGAAGGAAGGAAGCAGAATTCACTAGAGACAAACACCCCCTAAAATAGAAATGTTTCGCTTGACAGGATGGAACATCTCAATGATTTTGAGAAGATCACCCTTTCAACTTATTAACAGTACAGTAATAAAGCCAGAAGCCAACATCAGTATCACCAAAAACTAGAAAGAGAAATAAAATTAGGTACTGCCTTTTGAAATTTTTCCATCTGTATGCTTCCCCATCACTTCAGTTTAACAAACAGAAAAAAGCAAAACAAATACATGTTCAAATTGTCTTGCAAAAGGTTAGCTAGGTATCGATGATCTCCTGCTATGCTCTGAATGCTCTGTCAGGTTAGACAGGGAACTTTAGGACACTCATAAAAAGACCTTCTAAGTATAAGGAAATTTTAAGCCCCAAGCCATTTATACACTTCTGGGACCTTTGAGCAAAGTCAAGCAAGTGCTGGTCTTTATGTCAGCATAGGTAGGGATGGGGGAGGGACGTGTGCCAGCCTCTCTCTGCCACACCCAGGTGGCCTTGCCAAGGCCCCCAGCTGATGGGCTCCATCAAGCATTCAAGTGCAAACCAAAAGGTAACAGCATTGGGCCACTGGACTGCTAAAGCAGGGAAAAAGCAGCATGACATGATTGCTGTACCACAGAAAGGAGTTTACAGTGTCATTTTTTTTTAAATGGATATAAAATAACATAAAAACTTGAACATGGCATAACTGTGCAAATACTCATAATTTTTGTATTCCCCCCCCACTGATTTGTATATGAAAAAGAATGAGGAATAGAGTTATACTTCCAGCTAGGTGGATCATTATGTTGAACCTAAGTCAATTAGCTGGGGCACATATTCTGCAAAGTAACAGGAAGAAAAAAATTAAGATTTTTAATTCTTACATGGTTATGGTCACTTTGAATGGCAAGATCTCTGACACTTACCTTTGAAATAACAACCCAGACTAGGTTGTATTTTAATAGGTCATATTCAATATAATTTTGGTTATTTTAAAATTGAATAGTTACTAAACCATGAAAATACTAAGAAAGTTGTATTTATAAAAGAAAAGTTATGATAGGAAGCAAAAACATATAGCTTTGCATTTTTGTTCAGTCTGCTTAAGGTTTAATGCTATTAAAACTGTTCAATATAAATATGATAGAATATAAGCATGGCAAGACTTACAGTAGTCTGTCTTGCGTATCACCTTCCCAGAGTGCAAATTCACAGTTTGATGATGATTAAGATATGGAGAAAATTATTCATCTGATTACCAGCAGGAGAGAGATAAAATGAATGCAAGATACAGCTGAATTTAGCATTATAATCACAAGAAGAATTTTTACAGATATCTTGCAGCAGGGTTTTACACACAGGAATTTCCTGAATCTAATAATGTCATTTGTTCCTGGCAAAGTCTGTTCTTTATCTACATATGTTTCATTTTTCCCAACTACAACAGCACTAAGCTATAGAAGTGCTGGACCAACTTTTGTCAGATTTACCTACCATATATATTAAAGTTTTATTAAAGCATTACATCCTATTATCTGAAAGGTGAGCTAGAGGAGCACCTTGATCATCCTACCAGCTACAAGAGACTTTTTCAAGCCCACAACATACCTGATTTTAGAGGGATTTACAGTAAGCTTTACTCTTGAAGATTCCATTTTTAACTTTGTTTTGTGAAAATAAATAGAATAGAATAAGGTGTCCTGGCAGAGAGGAGCTCTGTACAAAGGGCAAATGCGAACAGGAAAGGATTTTAAGCACATAGCAATTATCTTAACTGCCTTTTCCTCATGCCTTTCTATATACTGTTCTTAACAGTCTTAAAAAATTTTAGATCAGTGCTCCTTATTTCCATTACAGTACAGAAATTTTCATTACCATCACTGTTCTGATGAAGACTGTATTTCCCTTTAATTCTTTTCTTGCACCCTGTGTTGCTTTATTCTGCAGTGAAGTCTTACCTAATTTCATTATCTATCTTTGTAAAAGCAACTGTGCTGTGAAAAACCCATTTTTTCATTGTACAAATACGGACATTATAGACTTGGAACAAAGGAACATAAAACAAAGCTCTCATAATTAGCAAGCAGTAGCATGGAAAAATATGATAAATATTATGTTTAAAATTATTCTGTGCTATTAGACATCTCTCCCTTACGGAGAAAATTCTCTTCCAACCCTAGTGCCAAGCCCTGGAAACCAGCTTTGGCTCTATTTCTCAGAGGAAGTGAATCTACAACTGTTAAGACATACCTGGGCTGGAGTAGCAATGCTGGTCCTGAATCCTGGTTTTATGACCAGCAAAGCCATGGAGCTCTACCTCTGCCTAGAAAGTACTGGGTCTTTCCTTACCAAACTGTTCTTCACATTCAGCACCACTTCGTGGCAACAGCGAAGCCCTGGGCTGCTGAGATCCTTACTGTACTCTCTGGAAAAGCCCAGAGCTACCATCTGAATTGAAAATGACACTCAGCCTAAGTTCATGTGGTCGGTGATCTCTGCTGTCAGCTGATGCCACAGTACCACAGCGGAGCACAGGGCCTGTGCAGCTCACCTGTACAAAGTCTGTCTAAATTTGGACTCTCTAGGACAACTCTACCAATACCAGCAAACTGGCACACCCTGTATTTAGGTGTGTGAAACATCCACCTCATCGTAAAAATTATGCAAGGTACTTTGGGGAATAGAAACCCATCTTCTTCTAAAACCATAAAAAGACATCTAAAGCATCATATGAAAGAGTTTCTTACTACTCATATAATAGAAAACATTTTTTATTCTGCCTAAAGAAAACACAACTGTGTTGTTAGAAATTTAAGATCTGGTTTTAAAGGGATTATTTAGCAGACTATTTCCTTTTTTTTCTAAGGATACGACAGAGATTTTCATTACCATCACTGTTCTGATGAAGACTGTATTTCCCTTCAATTCTTTTCTTGCCCCCTATGTTGCTTTATTCTGCAGTGAATAGAATGAACTAGAATGGCTGCTAGCTTGCACTGAGCAACTCATGGATCACACATGCCACTACTCAGAGGTAACAGATACAACATAGTATTTGCAGTTCCAACATAGTTCTCTCGGGCTAGTTGCTTGCAACATTGAGAAAAAAACTACGTGTCCCCTCAGTATCAAAAATATTTGGTTTAAAATATTTGTGCTGTTATCCCAGTGCTGCAAAAACAATGTACATTTTAATCCAGTATGCAGACAATGCATTTGACATTGTTTTTATTTACTAGCCTGGCCATGATAGCAGTTTCCAGAATGCATGCCCAAACAATCAAAATTTTTTGAGCATATGTTCAATAACTAAGTACAGTTAGGTCAGCTGCTTAAAATTGCAGAACTTCTTTTATAGTATTTCCTTTTCTGAGTGTATTTACAGAATACAAAAATAGATGTTTAATTTCAATAAATTGCAAACTCTTCTACCATATTTTGTAACAGAACTGGGCCATTTAAATGTTTTTAAATAATTTTTCCATTTGAAGGATATGATTCTGGTCACACCAGAGGGCTTCTTATCTGCTCTACAGATTAAAAATATGGATGAAAGACATGAGTTTTTGAATAGCATTCCTCACATTTTAGAAGAGATAATGTTTGGAATTTTTTGCCTTTTTGTGGACAAAGGTGTGCAATCAATGTTCTAGGCACCCTGATACATGACCAACCAGACCCTTGTGTCTGAAATGCTGCTTATGGCAAAAGGTACAGGCTTCACTATGAGGACCTGGAACACACTTCCACAGATTTTTATATTGAAATTATATTCTCATATTGCTGGTTAAAATACTCACTGCTTTTCAGAGAATTAATTTTCATTCAAGCTTGTAAAAATATTTGAAGCTTCAGTGTATTTATACAATGCTCTGTTGAGATTCAACTGCACTTAAGAAAAAGAAGCCTGCAGTTGTGTAGGCAGTTCATCAAATAACTCTTTGGAAAACAAGAGCTCTATTTTCATGCTTTAGCCACATTCAAGATTAGAAAGTTCGCAGAAAGATCTCTTACAGCATTTGGAAAGATATCAATAGTAGAAAAATTCTTAAGTATTATGTTCAATTATTCCCAAACAAGGTTTAGCTTTCAAATATATAAGTGCCTAAACCTGGACAACTAAATCCTCATTTTCTCTCATAAATTAATGGGTTGAGTTTCAAAGATTTTGATGACTCCCAATTATCCCTTTACTGCCAAGGAAGAACTCTGTGTGTGCTCCTCTAAACCAAGCCACTTGATTCAGTGATCAAACATACAATGCCCACACAAAGACATCCCCACATTTGAAGTATACTGACTAAGCTCCTGGCATTACTAGGTGCCAGCCAAAATAATGATTATTAAGCGGATTATGGATCTGCTTGATGAGCAATGGAAGTGTGAGCTGCAGTTTGTACATGTCCCATGGCTAACTAAAGTGAGACATGCACTCCATGATCAGCACTTGAGAATACATACACTTTTGCCTATTCACTTTTGACATAAAGGAGACTGTTACATTACGCTGCCTTGAAATGAACAAAAATTAATTCATCTCTAGCAACTGACTTTTGTAACTTAAATATTATTCTCTGTCTCATCTTTCCTCTTGCACCTAATAAACACCCCCTGATCTCAGACCCTCCAAAAAAGGATGATTACACGTGCAAGGCATTTTGAAATTTACCTGTAAGTTCAGAGTATCTATGTCTCTAGGACTGAGACAGTCTTCGTGTTACTGAAGTACAAAATGTTTTCCTTTTGTTGTGTAATATGTGCGTAAGTAACAAAAACAAATACTCTTGCTAATACAGCACCACCAGCAAGATGCTGACCAGTTTCAATCTGGGTATCTGCAAAGTGAAACTTCTTGAAGTTCATAATTTTAATAAAAGAAGCTCACAGGCTGCTGAAGGTTTCTAGCTACAGAAAAATATAAGAGGTTACAGTAGGACTAGCCTAATCATTGAGGGCACAGGCCATTTATACAGGATTTATGCTACTGACACAGCAGAAAGGACATCCTGGGGCCACTGCCACCATTTTGCGAGCAAGGTCTGACACCTGTACTTTTGCCCTCTTGGTAGCACAATCAGCACCTTGTGGTGAAAATTAGTACCAAACACTACTCAACCATAAGGCTGCCTGAAAAGCTGTAATTCTTAAGCTGTTACCTCTCTTTAACGCAATAATCTATTGCTGTCTATAAAAGCATCTAAAAAGGCAGAATGCACATTCCACTACTGGTCTCATTCTTGCCATTTCTATAATGAACAGAGCTGCTAAAAATCAGCTGCAGCTGGCAGTTCTAATAGTTCAGACAAAACCAGGGAGAGGTTGGGGTTTTTTTCATTCTCTCTCATGCCTGAGGAAATAGTATATATATGGCTCCTTGCCCATCCATTCCAACATTTAAATCACACACCTATGCCTCTGGAGATGGGTGTTTGTGTGTGTGGGAGGCAATGCACAGGGATAAGGTGAGGTCTGGCAGGCAGCACCATGGCCTGTTGAAACCTCAAACCACACTTCATGTACACAGTTTAGCACTCACTTCAGCCACAAACCCAAACTAGTGTCCACTTCATATATATCCCCAAACTCTTGCTCACCCAATTCAAGTACTAAACCCAGGAGCCCACTGATCAGGACACTGGCCCCACTTCCTCACCTGACCACGTTGGGGTGTTCGAATGTCTCCAGGTGCCTCAAAACTGCCACCTCTCGGATAGTGGACAGCGGCATCCCCTCCTCGCTGGTCTGCACCCGTACCCGCTTCAGCGCAACAAAGCGACCTCCGTTCTTCAAGTCTCGCGCTTTGAACACCTTCCCGTAGGCTCCTTCCCCAATCTCAGCCACACATTCATACTGCTGGTCAGCCAGGTTTGTGCTGTCCTTATCCATGCTGGCACCAGTCCTCTTCCTCCTCTCCAAGTGCCTCGAGGTGGCTCTCAGTCTCACTTACTTTCTGAAAACCAGTGCTTTGCTTGGGTGCAGACAGGCCACCCACTTGGTACCCCTGCCAGAGAGGCACTAAGAAGCTCCTGCTCTCCTGTTCTTGTTCCTTTTCTGTACTGGCCACAATGTGCCTCCTCTTTCGGCCACCAGGAATTATCATACAGTCTTTGGGAGCATTGCCTGTGTAAAGCCAAACAAATCTGGAGGACAAACCAAGCAAGAGAAGTGAGTTTAGTTTACTTCATTACTTTGCATTGTTCAAAACCTGCTAAAATTAAGCTAATACAGTAGATAGCTATATGCAAAGCAAAATCGTGGAGGAAAGGAAGATGTGAACCATGAGGGTGACATATGTATCAACGTCCCGGAGTGGCTGATACACTATAAAGTTATCCCGGTCTGCGCAGGCTAGGCACGCGGCTACAGACCAACAGCATGCTGAGGGGTTTTACTGAGGAATGGGCTGAAGATGATGACCCCGTGGCATATGGGTGATGGGGATGGCAGAGCTAACTATGCATGTGTGAGAAGAAGTGTACATCCAAGAACTTATGCCAGGATTTCAGGACTCAAAGTTTTCTTCACTGAACGTACGGGAGTTTTGGATATGTATTTTGCTGTATTACTGTCACTTGCTTGTAACTAATAGTATTTGGAGGTTTCTGCCTTGGTCTGCTCCCTCCTGTGCTAAGCCCTTCATGAACACACCATGATCACATCACCAGAAACAAAGCGCCAGTGGAGAGGCGAAATACATACATATTTAAATGACAATAATATGCTACCAAGCATTGTGTGCTGAGGTAGATTCAGAAATATGCACTTTACAAAATTTATTAACAAGCAAGGGGTTTGGCTGTGGATACTGCTACATGTATCAGTGGCAGCTCCTTGCAAAGCAGCATGGTGAAAGATGTCTTCGGGAACAGCATGCTCTGCTGCAGAGTGCATGAGGCTGGAGAGCAGAAGCACTTCCTTCTGCATCCAGTTTCATCCCCTTTCTGCAGGACTGGGCAAATCCTCTCCCCTCACAAAGCTCCACATCAATTTCTCCCTTCCCCGATGCTTTTTAATACAGCGATACTGTGACCTCCAGGACTGTAGTCCTCTCCTACACCACATTTTTACCGTGCTAGGATGGAAAAACCCAGATAGGTGAGTCGGGGATCCCTTAAGTGGAATTCAAGCACAAAGCGCCAGGGCTATTCCGCACACTCACGCTGATCTTACACCTTAGCTGCAGATGAAAAGCGTAATCTGAAGTGCCCGCTGCTCATCCCTGCTCCCCGGCTACAGCCAGAGGCGGCTCCCTGCCTCGCCGGCTTCAGTTCCCAGCACAGCTGCCACCGCACCGCACCGCCCCAGCCACCGGGCAGCCCTGCGCCCCCCGCCTGCAGCATCACTGGGCGACACCGAGCGCGGACCGCCGCGGGGGCCGCCCCGAGCCCGGTGGTGCGGAGGACCCCCTTCCCGAGCCCGGTGGTGCGGGGGGACCCCTGCCCGCCCCGAGCCCCCGGCGCCGCCGCCCGCGCC